>OW388291.1:28875689-29090689 GCA_936450465.1 Gibbula magus | reverse complement strand
GTAGAAAGTAATACTTTCGGTTTACCTTAGTTTTGCAGTGATAATATCATTATTCGATAGCAAATAACATTCTTATGTTCATTCATTTCTGGTTTGCTGGTGTGGTAGCTAGTTCTTTTACTCGCGAAAAAACAATAACATACTAGTGATCTTAAATTGATAAACACCCAGACTAGATACATTTAAAAATACATTGTCATGTTGATATCGATTTATTTCAATCGAATTATTTTCCGCGAAATTGCGCAACTTTAATGGAAGTTTATAGATTTCCTGAATCAACACAGTAAGACTGTTCCAACCTTTCAATGTGTCGGGTTTTGAATGTTTATATTCAGATAAATATATTGGTTCATTGTTGTTGCCTTTATCATTTCTACCTCTTCTCGTGGAGTGACACACATCACAGAAAGACAGAATAGACAGAAATTATATTCGACAAAAGCAAGGAATAGTCTCTTTGTCCAAAAACGTTTTGAAAATGTTAGATAGAAAAGACGTCAACATTATAAGAATCATATCCTAATATCAAAAGCTTCATAATGGATTTGGGTATTCTTCTTCCCAATGCATATATCAAATACATTCCAAATCGACTTTATCAGCCAGTTATATTTTGTTTTTGACTCAGTTTAAAATGTTTGTAGCGTTTCTGTTACCGGTTGTTTGTTACCTCTTCATGTTTAATTGTCTCTCAAAAGAGGTTACGCAACTCATATTTCCCCATGTAACCCAGTTTTTGATTAACCTCTTAGGGGATAAATTTTCATCATTCATCAGAAAAGTACAAGCGTCCTAAACAAATAGTGTTGGGCGTAGAAACTGGTAATCGTTATCTGTTAAATAGAATCAGATAATACGTATTTGTGTTCTTTCCCCTGGGATATAATGATGAATACATTGCAATTTGATGTACATGTGGGAAAAACGCTTCATTGAGCACCGTGACGCCACTATGTATTGTGACGTCACGGTGTGTGGTTGGAAACGGTGTGTGGTTCTAACACTATACTTGAAATGATTGTTCGATGATATCAAAAACTAAGGATATGCTTCATTGCAAAATTTCATTGTAGTGTTAACCAGTTCATGTGTAACATGCTAACAAATATACTGTCGGTCCAAGGAAACGCCTACTTGATTTTCCTTCAAATGAAATATGAAATAATTTCTGAAATTTAATGAATGGTGGTCTCCACGTTATGCTGAAATATTTATTCATATGAGAACCATTGAAATTGTGGGAAAGTGTGATTATAGTCAACTACATTCATGAAAACCACGCCAAATGAAGACCGCTATTTCCGGTCGATTCATTTGCGCATCGAATCCACGTTCATATGTACCCTCACCACCATTTTAATGCAAATGTTTGCCTGTATTGTTCCTCGTGGTTGTATGAACATGTTTTACAAATTGTTTTCTGATAAAGCACTGATCGAAAGCTGAACAATTTCTGTTGTCTCATTTCAACAATCTCCATTATTTTGTCACATCAATTTTAAATATATTATGCATAAATGGTGCAACTTCATAATGCTATATAATAATATTGCTAAACTGTTCATTATAGTTTTCACGCAATCTGATAATATATCTGGTAGGTGTTTCTTTTGGTCGACAATGTGATAACCTGTCGCGGTATTTCGCAATGCTCTTCGGGCGAAAACTATTAACATGCATGTATACAAGCTTACAAAAAAGATTAATGTAGGTTTTAAATAATAAATTGACTTACACTAGTGTGTTGTTTGACGTAGCAGTTCTTGTGTGCATAACGAAGTATTTTGTCTTCCACCTGACAAGGTACTTTATACGTATACACATTGCCTTTGGGTAATAAATTATACAGCAAGAATGAATGATTTTTTATTAACATGATGTTGTATATATATAGAACATCACACTTGTGCATTTGGATCGTTTGTATTGAACGAGAAGATGTCATGGAAGCGGAGGAACGAGGCACGAGTTGTTCCTGCGCTGCCATGACAGCTTCGAGTTAAATAAAAACGATGCAAATGCACAAGTATGATGTTCTATATTTATTATAGACCCTTTTTTATTATCAAATTGGTTAACAAATAAAGTTGCATACATTTTCTGGGACGACGTGCTGCGCATTGATACACGGACGGTTGCTTGACCAGCACGACAAGATTTGATATCTTTTTCAAATCTGTATTCTCATTGTCAGCCCAATAGAGCTTTAAGTGAAATTTTCTTCAGTGTGGTAACATAAGTAAACCATCAAATTTGCTTTACTATAATTTAATTACAAAGAACTGAAAATAAGAAAGAACATTCAGGCTTCCGTCTTTCGAATGACGTAACCATGGTTATGACGTCACAGTGACGCAGCATCGCTAGCGAAGCGTTCGGCAAAGCTTTCAATTCCCCTTATATTTTGCGCTTTCCTGCCTTGTTAATGATAATTTGAGTAAAACTTTCCCTGCCTGTGCTTAATCCAAGCTGATCAACTGAAAAATTACTAACATTGTTATTAAAACATTAATTCCGGAGATTGAATTGGGAAAACATTGAAAAGTACGGAAAATTCCGAGAAGTGCCGAAATTTAGAGAAAGTAGAACCGTCAGCCGTGCAATACGGAATTCACCGTGCAATACGAAAATCGACCACGGAAACCGTATTGCACCCCTGTATTACCTAAGTTTACAAGGGTATATAATAAAATGACAGTTTGCATGCAAGTGTATCATACTGGGGTGATGCTTGAAGTTATCTATCAGTGTGATTGTTCTGAGACTATGAAGTTACATCCAGATAGTAGTGGTTACACTAAGTCACTTCTCACCGATGGAACTATACCAAATTTTAAACAGAGTCAAACACAATATAGTTGTGCCGGATAAAGTCGATTTTGAAAGAGGTTATATTTCGTAAAGAGATAACAATAATCATTCATGAGAGTATGACACTTACTATTATTTTAAAAACACATGGGGTGCTGAAATTGCGATAACAAAGAGTTCTCTGGGCATAGTGTTTAATATTTAAAGTCATATTTTATGGAATATGGAAATTATGAGAGTATTAGATTATGTCGGCATAATGTACCTTCTTAGACTTAAATGTGTTGACGCATCGTTACTGTAGGACGTCATAACACAAGCTAAATAGCCCTATAAGACTCTACTGTCTCGCGTTGTTAAGGAGATTAGAAAACGCGATTTCTTAAACTTAAAATATGAGTAGGAAATGTTTGCACTTCAAATTAAGTTAAGTTGGCTTCTGAAGATATGATGTAACTCTATTTCAGACGTACGTATCGCTTGTGGATTGACATATCTTGTAATTTGTTTGGTATTTGTTTGTTTGCCCTTGAGCGTAGATCCTGTAGACACGTAATTACACCAGGGTAACCGTACTGGAATGTCAACCCTCCACTGACCTTACCTTGATAGGTTCAGGTCGTATTCGTGCTCTTTATAGTCCCATGTTTTGCTTGTGTGCTATCAAGTAGTGACCCTGGAAAGAAACTATTATCTCAGACAGACAAGTAAGGGTGTCACCCGTGAATGTTACTGTATATAACGTATGCTCAGAAAAAGCTTATTTTAACTTGGAAATATACGTTTATGTAATATCGTTTTGTTAGTAATATGTTCTATTCTTTACTGACCTTTGGGGTCAGAAGCGTAAAAGGTAAACTTGTATATCTTTGTGGATATGTACACTGTACCAAACAAATATAATGTATAACCACTACATACATCATGATTTAACCCTTTGTACGCCAAATCAGAATGTGATGATCGACGGTAATAATAGTGTATTACGTCAGGCAGTTGCATTCATTGGCAATTTTAACCATATGCACAATGATGGTTTTCTTAAAATTAGTCATTTTGAATTTCTTTAAATCTACACAATTTGTAACAGTGATTACTTGGTAATGCACACTGCAGTTAGATTGCTGTTTACATATGATAAAACATTATGTTCTAATGCATAATGTACATTCTGCCATCTGTCACATTCAATGTTATGATTGAATATCATGCCTTTTTCCGATGAATAATGAAACTAATGTTATATCTGTTTCATATTTATACTAGTCTCGGGTAACATATTGCTCTTATTGCTCTTATACTAGGTCGTGTGTTGCAAAATCACGATCAACATACGTGTCAAGAAATATCGCTGCTTAAAAGATATAATGCTGAGAACAGTTGTAGTGTTTCCAAATTCAAACCGTTACTGTAATCAGTTTTGTTTGAGATTTATCCGTAATTCAATTTAAATAACCATAGATTATTTTTCATAATATATTAATTGTATTTGGCTTTCATACTTTTGGTAAAATACCATCACTAACATTAATTCAATATGTTTATTTATGTCAACAGGAATAGGATATCTGATTCTCGTTGATTATATAAGGTGTATCATATGCTAGTCAGACTATACGACAGAAGGTTTATTTCACTGATATAACCAATTGTCATATACTGACGTTCAAAAGAAACTTCCCACTTTTAAAAAATCGTACGAATCGAATCCAAACAAGTTTCACAAACGTTTCCAGCCTCAAACAAATTGCATGTGCTCAATGTTGAAATAAAAGGCTTTCTCTTATCATACGACAAAAAGCAGACGAAAAAAATTCCACGGTTATCGGCCGAACAACGTGAGAGAGCTATTAATATATATTGGTATGATGGAAATGGGAGCTTCACAGACCCATATAGCGAGGACGTGTATGCACTTTTTACACGCTATCATTTGACGGGCACAACTCGCGACAGGCCAAGGACAGGAAGACCGAGGGTCACAACTCAACGAGAAGACCATCTTATGAGGGTTATTCACCTTCGCAATTGATTTGTGACGGCGACGTCGACCGCAGCAAAAGCCCTCGGGCATCGTATCAGCCGATGCACTGTCGCCAGAGGTCTTCGTGCTATGGGTATCAGGGCATATCGTCCCCTCCGTGGAATTGCTCTGACGATTAGACATTGACAGGCACGACTTCGTTGGGCAAGGACTGTCGTGTGCTGTTTTCCGACGAAAGTCGATTCAGACTTCATCATGCCGACGGGAGAATCCGTGTATACCGAAGAAGAGGAGAGCGACTGGCACCTTGGTGCGTCCAAGAGAACTACCCCCATGGACAAGGTGGTGTCATGATATGGGGCGGCATTTGCGGGGATCAGAAAACTCAGTTAGTGATAGTAAATGGTAACCTGAATGCACAGAGGTATCGAGATGAGATTAATCCAGTTGTTGTGCCATTTTTACGTGGACAGGGCCAAGGAACCATTCTGCAGCATGACAACGCAATACAGCTCGAATTGTTCAGGACTACCTTGGCAACAACAATGTTCAGGTTTTGCCATGGCCGGCATGTTCCCCGGACATGAATCCAATTGAATACGTATGGGACCATATGGACAGACAGCTGAGAAACCTCCAAAACCCTCCAGCTAACAGAAATCAGCTTGAACAGGCCCTTTCTGACATATGGCGTCAGATCCCTCGTGACGTCATCAGAAGACTGACGACATCCGTTAGACGACGTGTATTAGCATGCATGGACGCACACGGAGGACACACACGATACTGATCACCAGAAGAACCAGAAATGGCAGCATTTGAAGACCTTCAATAACCTGATTAGTGCCATAAACTTTTTTTTTAAATTGTTTGAACCCCACCTATCTTCACGACACGTGTTTTTTGAGTAACCCTTTGTATGATCTTATGAACAATGTTGAAGTATTCAAATACACTAATCAAAATATCTGTTTTCGAGTTTGTGTTTCTTTTACAGGCCTTCAATTGAGTGGGAAGTTTCTTTTGAACGTCAGTATACTTTCCCATATATAATGATACGAGCAAATACGCTCTTCAAAACTTCTTCTTCTGAACTGTGTTTGTTAATACGTTCATGCTACACTGTTCAAATAACGTTAGGTACATGTATGCCTTGACAAATGAAAATTATGACTAAACGCACCAAAAACATGCCTTGGTATTTGCAAACCTGAGCCAGACAAATTGAAAATTGCACCTTCGGGATCCATCATATTTACATGCAAAAAATAGTAATATCTGTGCGTGTTGCGTTTCTTATTTTGACGAGTCTATCGTCTCTATATAAATCAACATGAGCATTTAATGGCTTTCGTGGTATCATGTCGATTCAAATACGAATCAATGAATGTAAACAATAACATGCATCAACATAATGACCATTCTAACTTTCGCATACAATCAGCTGTAGATTATCGAAGTGGCTCAGGACACAATACACTTTATAAAGCACTTGTATTGCACACGTTGATTCTCATTGAAGTAATTCAACAATGCATGAATACGTTGCTTAAGTAAGCACTTCAAACTCTATTCATGTGAATCTAGCATGGTTAAATCTTCTATTGATCTACGTTTGATCCAAGACGTTTATGAAGATAGGCAGCTTCAACACAATGTTTATCGCTCTTGTCTATGTATTGACATATATTTTGTAGACATCAGTGCTCTGAATCATGTAATTCACAACTTCCTGAAGCTCAGTGGCTATGTATTGCAGAACGATAAGATGCGGAAACAAATATCGAACGTTCCCATAAACATCCCAATTACGAAATTGATTTCCAAATTGGAAAGTAAATTTGTAGCTGTCATTGTTTAAATGAATTGAATACTGTCAATTATTGGTAACGTTATTGGAATTGTGAAAATCTACTTGAGCTGAATTATTGCAAAGTCATGCAAATCAATTAATCAGTATGTTTATAACACAAACGCATATCTAGTTCAATTTTACAATAATACTTCAAACCCAATCTTAAGCGTTAAACGCACATTATAAGCGTGAAATGAAAGAACTTGATAATGCAACAGAATATATAAATACCTGAAAACATACTCTTACAAATAACCTCTATATTTAGCAAACCGTCAACATCCCTGAATGTAAAACAAATACGTTGAACGAGTAATTATTTATAAGTAACGATCTACTGTAAGGCGATGCATAACAGTCTTTATAGTGCCACTATATCATTCAGATAATATACAATAACAACTCATGAATTTATAAAACGCATCATTGACAATCCTATATTTGAAATGAGCAGTGGAAATGTTTTTAGTTTTACCTTAAGGGGATTCAACTGAAGAGGCTGATTTGCGATTTTCAGGTAGACAGTCACATTTGCAGCTGCATATCTGAAAATTCTCTTGTCAAAATAAATAGTTTGAATTTGTGGAACATTGAATAATTTCTGCTGTTATTATCTCAGAGCTCGTTGAGAGCAATAGATGGTGAGTAGCTTATTTAGATCAGGCACGACCATGCTGTGAAACGATTTGTTGGTGTACATGATTACTTTATAGTTAATGCGGAATGACATTGGTAACCAATGACAGAGACAGAGAATACTGGAGTAAAGTGGCCAAAATGTGATGATCTGAGGTGATTCTTGCGGCAGTGTTTTGAATGTATTGAAGTCTTTTGATCTGTTCTTTGGTATTGTGTTGACAAGGATACAATTACAGTACTTCAGTCTGGAGTCAGTGAGGTGGGGTATGGACGGATCTTGCCAATATTTCTGAGGTGGTAGTTTGATGTCTGACATACACGAGTAGCATACTCAACTGTTGATGAAACATCACACCCAGGTTATTAAGTTTGCTGATTGACTGATGACAGAATCTAAAATTACAAACTCGGGACTATTTGCACTGTTGCAATGTGGTTGTGCTTATTACTACTGATTGTCCTGAATGAGCTTTAGAAGATGACCTTATAGCACTGATCTACATTGATCACACCAGTATCTTCATTCCTAAATCCAATGGAAAACTGACTATTTTCAGCATGCTGGTGTTGATTTAGATCATGTTTGTATGCGATTTTGCTAGGGGATCAGGTGTACAACGTAAACAAGATAAGACCTAATATTGAACCTTGTGGAACTTCGCAGTTGAGATCACATTGATCTGTTGATGAACCGTTACAAAAATAGACTGTTTCCGGTCTGCCAGATGGGATGTATACCATGCAAGTGCAGTTCCAATAATATCAACCTCATATTCCGGGATTCTTAAGAATATACTATGTTCCTAACTGTCAAATACTGATGACAGATATAGTGATACCATGATTACCTTCATCTTCTTCTTCTTCTTCTTCTTCTTAGAGATTTAACGAGCGTTTTCCAGCAGAGCTGATTTCACATTCAGGATATCTACCTCCTTCCAAACACTAATTATGATGTCATTTGTTACTCGGATCAATGCCGTCTCCGTGTTGTGTCCACATCTGTAGGAAGATTGGAATTTTTCATATAAATTGTTGTTCTTTAGATATTGTTTTAACCTCAGAATAGAGGTCTTAGAAGTTTGAAACAGGCCTGTAATTCTTAGTGCATTAGATCCAGATTGTTCTTTTTGAGACAGTCAGTATCGGATCCACAACAAAGGTTTTGGCTGGCATAGATCTTAAGACATTTGAGCGTTCATCCACAACGAGTTCAAATAAAGGTTTCATCCTCCAATGTCAAAAGAATGTTATCCAACCATTCTTTAAACACCTCCCAAAAGTAGCTGCATGTCTCCCAACTTCAAAAGCGATCGACAGTATGGTTGAATGTTGAATGTCACGTTTAAAATAGTATATATCTATGTACATGTTAGTATTTCAAACACCACTATTTCGTCTATATCTAATAAAACAATATTGATATCAGCCTAATGTGGTCATTTAAGCTTTTAATTGAATCTAGGTTGATTGTAATTAGAGATGAAAATGATGTTTACCTTTCCTGGATTGCCGCAGCAAATTTAAAATCAACATATACCATAGAATTAGTAACTTCCCGGTTAGATTAAGTTAACTGAACTATTTTTAATCGGTGAGATTATATGCCGATATTGATGCAAATCAATTAGAAAAAGTGTTCGTGGTTTCGAAAATTATACCTTTACTTCTATTGTATTAAACTGGTGTATATTGAGGATCTTGCGGATCCCTGGCGTTATATTGATGATCCCTCGGTGATGTCAGCCTGTTAACAGCCGCGCTATATGAATTTCTTTTGTACCGTTGTTTCTCGTCTGTCCCTTTAGCGCAGTAGTCTGAGGCGTTGACTCATTAACTACAAGTGATGGTGGATACGGGTTCGAGACGCACTTTCTGCAAAACACTGGCTGTACATATTCTGTCGTAAACTTATGAAATTTTTCAAAATTAGTCTAAGTTAGTTTCTTCAAACATTAACTTTCAAGCCGTCATCTTAACAGATATATCAGGGTTTACAATCATTATAATTCCTTCTAACAGTGTTTACAACTGTCTGTTTAAACCCTCCTGGAGGGAATTACAAGGTTGTAAGTCCCTCGTACCGGGTGATACGGTTTAGAAAGGTCGTTTCAAGTATCACGTTATATGGCTGGTAGGTTGATAATAAGTTGTAACAATGAATTAATCAATTTTACTGTAATATGATACGGAAAAGGTTTGAATTTCATTGTGAAAGATAACAACTTAGTCATAGTAGACACTTATAAGCAATATAAACGTATTTATACGAATGAATGGCAATGCAGCCAAATGGATTTATCGTTGAATTCGATTTGGAATGTTTGGTAATAACGCCAACATATTTAATTGTGGGGCGGATAACAGAAAAATCGTGCAAAATGTGATATAAGCACCAAACTTGGTATGATGGTTACCAAAGGTGTACTGAATAAATCTGTTCATCTTTCTTGAATTATATGTAATAGATAGAGGACGAGTAGCAGTACATTATCGGGATATAAATGTACGGGTTTGAGAGGGTTAGGCGAGGCGTTAGCCGAGCCTAACCCTCTCAAACCCGTACATTTATATCCCGATAATGTACTGCTGCGAGTTCTCTATCTATCTTAGAGCATAGCCAAATGCTTGAGTCGTCAAGAAAATGTCTTAAAATGAATTTATTTCAAATATTTTGTCAACAAATTTGGGAAACATTCTCTCGAACACAACATGCAAAACATTGACATCTCTCATTTTCATATGCAAATGTTAGGGACATTGACGTCATCTTCGGCACTGTGAGCACTGAATTTCTGAACTTGTCCGAGGTGCATGAGGCGTACATTTTATATAAAGCGTACGAGTCGTGCTACAGCATAAGCGTCGTGCTTGAATCACGCACATGCATGATTTAAGCACGTTTTTATTCAGCAATCTTGAGCAGTAATACATTTCATTGCCTATAAAGACTGAGTGGTTTGTGGAATGAATCAGTTCACACAATGGCTTCATCGTGGACAGTCCAAGGACAAGTACACTATTCTTTCAGGAATGGTAACTTTACTTTTTTACTCCTTACTTTTTAAAGTGTATATTTTTAAAATTCAAAGTAAATTACATTACATTGGTTTATTTAAGAAAAGTTATTGTCTTTTGTATTTCAAATATTTTTGTTTGTTGAGCTGTATTTATCAATATGCGAGTTGTTATATCTATTGTTGCATATGCTAGTATGCATCCCGAAGAATGTAACGTCGTACTGGACATCGCTCGGACGCCGTGTGACGATACAGGAGTTTCAGTGAGACGACAATGCAGTCTCCACCCTAACACTCCAAGAAGGTAATTTTATATCACTTTCTTATTTCTCATTTTTATGTCGTTTGATATTTATATCAATATATTTATTTGATATTATTTTTTATATCGTGGTTGAAAATATATAAAACATTGGTAACATGGTTTGATGCTTGTCATTGTTTCACTTACTCGTGATATAAATGAAATACACTTGAAAAATCCCAATTGACCTCACATTACTTGCTTTATTTACATGCTTTTATTCTTCTTTTAGGAATATCAAGCTCCTTAATATAGAAGACCTTCATCAACGGAAGCGACTATTTCCTTTCGGAAAGGGAACACAGCAGGTCATTTGTCAATGTAATAAGTATTTAATTGTGTATTATCTCCATAAATAAAACAATCAGTTGACATTGTTTGTTGTTTTTATGAAAGTCTGTGAACCAGTTTATGAGCATGATACCCGAACGCAACCAGACAACCGTACATCTATCGGGATATAAATGTACTCCACGTGACCACAATACACTCATATGATTGGACGAAAGCATTTGACTGTGCTCTAACATATTTTATTATCACTATTTTGCTATGGTGTGGACGCTCCTTCCTGTCAAAGAGATATGACTGTTTATCATGTCAATGATTTCTACTCGAACAGAACCTTTTGAAAGGCAACAAGTGATAGGTCCAGCGAGCTATGTTCACATTTTCAGGCTAACGAAGAGATAAGTATACTAATAACAAACACCCAGGGACAGAAGAAGTTTTAAGAAATCGTAGTTTTCAATTTCCTTTAAATAAACCACAGGAGAGAACCAAAAGGGTGTTTTTGCTTGTTTTATGTCGTCCTACAGTAATGATGAGAAATAGGTACGACAACATAGTATACTAACATAATTTCCATATTCCATTAAATTTTAGCATTAATACGTAACATTATGTACAGAAAACTCTTTTGAAATAACATTTTTTAGCACCCAATGTTGGTTTGAACAAATTAACAATTGAAATATCAAGAATTATATACTCATGAATGAAATTGTATGTATCTCTAAACGAGATGTCCTCATCACAGACATTTAAAATTGACTTGTTCCGGCAGATATATTTTGTGTTTGACTTTGAATATTTGGTGTCGTTTCTTTTGTCCCTCGACGTAAACATACGATTTCATGAAGATGTGTCACGTCATGTTGAAGTTGCACCCAATCAGGCAACTCGTTAACGACATCAGATTTGACACTGTACTGCATCGTGTATGTACGTCTTATCACTGCCGGATATTTCATTTAGTCAAATTACACTTGGTAGTTTGGGCGGAACCGATTCATCAGGAGTATGGAAATATTGACATAATACTAATACATGTTACGTTCTACAGTTTTAAATCGGGCCATGATTGACTTTCAGTTATTTCATTCACTTATGAGAGTTACAACGAGGAGTCACATTGCCGAGCCGTAATACTTCCTGGCACGTTTTGTTTAAAGGACTCACGTACGTCTTTGAATAATATATTAACCACGTATTATAGTCTATCCATAAAGGCTTGTTGAATAGTGTGTGCATGATTTATTTAGATCAACTACACAGCTCTATATAAGCAACAGAGTATTTGAAATATACAGCATGTTCCTTGTCACATAGCGAAACTGTTTTATATAAGAACACAGAGGCAGTGATGCACGGCTCAGTCAGCCAATACTTTACTGCAGAGTTCAAAGCACCATTCGCAGACCTGGGGGCGTAACGCCCGACGAAGAAATACAATATATATTGTGTAGCCGTCACAACAGGATAATGCATATGTAATAACATATTATGCAAAATGATTGTTTCAACAGTGTTTGAAACATTAGATTCAATGATGGAACAGTTCACTTTATCTATGCTATAAATATTCAATAACATATTTGTTACAGTATTGTTTAGTTTAATGATGTAGTATTTTTCCGTTGAAATATTTGCCAAACTGATATACATGTAGACTTAAAGGGGCAGTAGCACGTTTTTTTGAAATTTTATTTTTTCAAATTACCCATTTATAATGATAGTTTTACTTTTGGTGACATTATCTTTCAAATTCATTTCATCGACTTATTTGAGCGAAAAAACGTGCTACTGCCCCTATCCTATATCGTATCTACTAATAAATACATCCATATCGAAAAATGTAATAAGACAAACAGAAGAGCTTCTAGTAAAGCAAAACGTTAATACAAACACGTGACAATGCAAGACAGGCCAACAGGTCAACCATCTTCACAACGTCACGGGCGTAAAGAGAAGATTTTCAAATCATCTCCCTCCGCCCTTGACCTCACGGCCCGCTTTTTCTGCGCTAAGATTTTAGCGTACTGCAGGCTAATCCGATAGACCAATCAGAAGAAAGCTTGCAATATGAACTTCTATATTTAGACTGGGAAACACCTTTTCTAATTCGTCCAATTTCTCCGCTTATTTTTGGTCGCAAACTGTAGCACACTTTTTGACAGTATTTTGATCAGTCCCGGACTTGTATAAACCTTCAATTGATGCAATAAAATAATTACAATTCGCTTTCATAAACCTGTAATCGATAATCAAAACGTCGAAGCGGACAGCTTCAAAAGCCATAAAGTTGGCACATGGAGTGGACCCACTGTTACGATGTTACTGTTTGATAACTGCCAAACTGGATATATTCATAAATTTCGCGTATGATTTTGCGCATGTTATCAGGTATCGTTTGTTAATTTCACAACATTGCAGCTGGAAGTACGTTGAGTGATTCAATTAAGTTGGTTGTCATAGTTTTAAAAAAGTCATATAAGCTAAAAAAATAACTAGCACATGTTATTCACTCCGAAATCGAACAAATCAAGTGTTGAGTTTGAATGAAACTAATCTTTAATGATTTCACACTATCTTTTTTTTTACAAAATACAAAATAACGCGTGTGGCATCATGGTATTTCGATTTAACAATCTCAATTATTTAATACTGAACTACATACCGAAAATACAGGTTGTATAACGTTTTTAAAAACTGTGATTTGATTTCTTGCTTGATAAACTGTGCCTATAACTCTTAATAACTCTTATTTATAAATGTTACAATTAGCACGCTATACTATTTGAAATATTCTTATTCAACGCGACGATTTGTATTCAAATCTTTTAACTTTGTTTGAACGTGGGTATTTCTCATTTGCATATGAACTACATATGTCTCCGTTATAAACTTAACAATCAACTAATAACACTTCCTGGCTCGCATTTGGTCTTCTTATTTAATAAGCATGTTTATGATGATATATGTTCATGTATTTAAGTACTATACGACGAGTATTGCAATGTACAAGAAGAAACGTTTACCCAACGTATGTTTCTAAAAATAACAATTTTAGAATTATCGCTTCTGCAGTAGCGAATGTAAACGGTGATTTCATTGGCTGTATGTAAGCAGCTGGTAAGGGGCGTAACTCGTGATCACAATAGATGTCGCTGCTTCGTTACACTGTTATCTGGGCTGTTGAGGGCAAGGTAAAAAATGCATAGAATTTATTTCTATACGTTTTCACCTTGCCGTGGGAAGATGCAGGTCAACACGAAGCGTTCCATGCTCTGTGGCAACTGTCAAGGAGCTTTTTGTTTTAAGGGGTTTTTTTGTTGTAAGGAAATTTTTTTTTAAGGTTGTTTTTTTTTATTTAAAGGAGATTTTTGATTCAGGGAGTTGTTTTTTTAAGGAGTTTTTTTTAATTCTCCGAGAAGCTATTTTGTTTACGTGAATTTGCAGACTGATCATTTGATTTGTAGCGCCTGGTCGACTCATTCCAATGATTAGTATTGGTTCCGTATATGTCATTCTCAACACCAAGAGAGACAGAGGATTTATGGCTTGGCATGAACATTTTCAGTTCAGTTTGTGTGTATTTAAGCCTGCACAAGAAACGTTGTATAAAAACCACATGCTTTACATGCTATTCGGTTGGCAAATTGTATTTGGATGAATGTTCGAGCATAACAAAAACTGTGAATCAATTTTAACGATCTCTTGAACAGTGTTCCTTCTTTGGCTGGCGGTGACAAACATTATTTGCATGTGTATAAATGTAACGCACAAAGCTGAGAAACTCTATTTGTGAAACTACAAAAATATAAACATTATAAAGAGAATCCTACCCAAATGTCTTCTGATACCAAATATATCACTAGAAGTTGACAAAAAATACAATATCAGAAGTTTGCCGAATATATTTTACTTTTATCAACGAGTGTTGATATATTTTATATACAAAAAAAAACGAGGGTGAAATCCTATTAAACATTAAACATTTTGTCATTACTTTCAATGAACAATATGCATCTCTGAACACAAAACAGACATTACACTTCATAGCATTTTGACATCGTCAAGTTGATGACGTCATGACATTGTGGTGTCATCAGGTTGTTTACGCCATAACTTTGTGAGTCATTACTGGGTGATGCAAAAGCATTGTGATGTCATATGGTTGGCGGTGACATGTAATTATGCAAAATCTACTGTCAAAACAATATTTCCCAGGAGTTACCGTTTGATCACAAGCGATATGTCTTTTGGAACACCATTTGGATGATAAAGTAGATTGCGATCTTTATACTTCTCGTGACATGATAAAGTTGATATTCGATTCATAGCGGATTATCAATTTCTCCATGACACTCTTTGAACTAACCTTGGTAACTGACATTTCTATAACATATCTTCGATAAATGACGTGTAAGATCCGTGTAATAAGGACACCTAATAAGGTCGCTTGTGGTTAAAATGTAAGTGTACATTGTAATGCTTGGTCCTTTTAAGTTCTGTGACATTTTAAAGTTTTATAATGATTACTCGACTAGACTTGTCCGGTCGGTTAACCAGTAGGACTTTATTGATTTCCTACCATTTAAATGGACTGTCTTTAGAAATGACGTCTTTTTCAAATGATACAAGTTCCCAAGTCCGTCTCATTTGTTAAAATGGCAGTAGCACGTTGTTTTCGCTCAAATAACTCGATGAAATGTATTTGGAAAGAAATGTCACCAATAGTAAAACATCCTTCTCTCTTCAGAAAATCAAGTTAAAAGATGAGAGTTCATGATTCTGTAAAGCCATGGGAATCGTGTTTGTCATCGAAATAATACAATGTGTTCACAACAAAATGGCCGCCTTGCAATGTTTGCATTATACACAACACCGTTATTACCACTACGGATAATTGGTTTTTGTAATAAGATGTTGTATCCTCTAAAGTAAATATAAATGACATAAACTATCATTATAAATTGGTAATTTCAAAAAATAAAATTTGCAAAAAACCTGCTAATGCCCCTTTTTTGAGTTTGTTGAATATACGTCAATTAACGTTTGAAAAATTCGGATTTTTTTTTGGATTTTTTACAAGGAAATGAGCAAAATCACATTAACCATGCATTATAAGTTGACTTTTAATGGATATTAAATAGTTTTTGAAGTTGATATAATCCAATATTTTATCCTCAGGTGCTATAGACGTAAGTCAGGAGGGTGAGGATACACGGGTACAGACTGTACCCTACAACTCCACATGGGGAGCAGAGCTGAAGGTGGAAATCATCTGGTCCTTGTCAAACATAACCGAAAAATTTACCCTTATGAAAAACGGTACGTAAACATTTATTTATGTTATGAACAGCTATTGAGTTATTTTCATTAAATTCTGAACCTAAGCACGGCAATAACAGACCCATGTATGGATTTCGAAATCTAAAAACGTAAGTTTCAATGATATAATTTTACCCTATCATTATTCATCAGTTTATCCGCACGTTGGGTTTAGCGTGGCCAAAGCATTTGTAGGTATCTGTCTCTGTTATCTCCTAGACATGAATTTAGCGAATCCGTTATGGACGATAGATAGAGGAGGACATATTTCTCTGCCGATGGTATAGAATTTTATTTTATCAAAAAGTGTTAATTTATTTGAAAACTCAGTACATTGATAGCGTCTTCGTTTTATCATTCAATTTCATCGACCTCACATTGGATACTCGATTGTTAGTTCCATGTAAACATTTTATCTGTTTGAATCTGCACACTAAGTTCTGAAACTTCAAATTCATCTATAGTGATTAAATCACCATGGTAACTGGAATCGTTAATTCCATCCGTAATGACCGTATTTAGATCAAAATCATTTGAACTTGCCAAAATAAGATACTTGCCAATATTTGAATTTCATCCTATTGAACGTCGCTTGTACCCAAAAAGTAAATACAAATATGCATAAATGCATTGATAACATTCACTCTGTTGACACAACATCGGTGATCCTGGAAGACTGTGGATCTGATGTGATACGGCCTTTTCACCATGGTAAATTCAATGAAAATCAAACAATTCTATCCAGTAGTAGATTTTCCCCCAGGGACCATTAGGCAGGGAAATTGATACACAGTGCTATTGTGTGTAAGATTGGCATCTGTGCAAGGGTCACGGAACACTACTCCAGTAGTAGTCACATCCAATCGATGAGGGAAGTTACATAGGTCGTCCCGGTATTGGCATCCAAAACCGTCATTTTACCGATCGAGTAATGGTGTAGACATGGTGCATGGCTACTGGTGAGCTGAACTGACCATTGACCTGAACTGTTACTCGATTCGTTCATTATTTCCTGATGACATTGCCCTAAATGTCGCTAGTATGTTTATGCATATATACACTGACGAACAAAAGAAATGTTTCCACATTTATAAAAGAGTAAAAACATACTGCTACAGGGAAATGTCGATTTTGAATGTCGTTGACAGGTAAATATCTTGTGAAGAATTACTCCCATTTCATACATATAGATATTATTACCCGAGGAAGTGTGTCAAATGACTTTTACGAAACCAGTGTGAATTTGTGTATTGCCCGAGCGAGAGCGAGGGTTATACGTAAATTTGCACGTGTTTCGTCAAAGTCATATGACACAACTTCTAATGTAACAATTTCTTTATTACCTATTCTATTCCATTGATTCGCGTAAAATTAGTCAGGAAACCAACCTCTACTCTTGAGACGGCAACCTACAGTGACGTTACGAACACTCGTTTTATGACGTCAAAGACGACGAAATACACAAAGTCGAGGATAAACAATGATTGCTATGCAAACGTGATATGTGTACATGTGCTTATATCAATAATGTTAACTCGGTTATCTTCAACCATATGGGTAATAAATAAGAGTATGATACTTTTATATGTATATCTGTTCGAATACACATCGATTGTTTGGATTTTAAGTTAAAAGTATTTAAACGTAGCAATTAAATTAAAAGCGTCGTTGATATCAATAATCCTCTTAGACTTAAATTTGTGACTGATATTTTTTACTGTATGACGTCACAAAGCAAACCAAAACGCCTTTTGTCTCTCCCCTGTTGATCTCTTAAAACGCTTGTGTTTTTCAGAAATATGAATAGATAATGTTAGAAAATTTAATATTTGGTCAATTTCGCATCTTGATACATGATGTAACTCTGTTACGTCGTATTTATTTCTTGTGCATTTATTAATTGGTGATTTTGTTTTGCACGTAATTGTGACAACGCTTGAATGAGTTAATTAATAATATAGTGTTACTTAAGCAGTATATATCTCCGGCACGTATAATTAAGATCGACCACTGATGATTCATAGACACTGTAACTGACACCGTTTGACGATATGCATTGTTTGTTGAAGAAAAACAATCTATATCTCTCAAATCAATACGTTGTATTATATCTGTTACAAATACATGTATCCCATTATTTCGAACTCCTTTGTCGACTAGCCTCCAACGATTTACCAAATACATTATATTATGTATTACCCATATGGTTTAAAATATCCGAATTAATATTATTGATATGAGCACATGTGTACATATCACGTTTCCCTAGCAACCATTGTTTCACCGCGACCCGTATTTTGTAGTCTGTGACGTCAGTTTGACGACTGTGAACTGGGCCGTTTCTTGAAAATTTTACGCGAATCAAATGGAACGGGTAATAAAGAAATCATTACACTCGAAAGTGTGCCATATAAATTGTACGAAACTATGCAATTTTATGTTTAACCCTCGCTCTCGCTTGGGCAAAAACAAAATTCACACTCTTTCTTAATACTCATTTGACAGACTTCCTCGGGTAATATTATCTATATACAACACTAACTTCAAAACTCAATCTTCTATTGGAAATAGTCTTAGTGCAAATATCATGACAATTGAGGTCATTGTAACGTCAATAAAATCATATCACATACAATGACACTCAATCGTTATACATCATTACGTGAAATTATCATTATCAAACATCATGATCGTCACGACAGGCATGTTTATGAAATTTGGCAATTTGACAAACACAGAAGGGGTAAAAGTTTGAAAATTCAAATTTCATTAATTTTCGATTAAAAGTTTTCAGATTGATTAATTGAGAACACGTTCATTACAAATACATTGAATGAATACATTAAAAGTATGATGTATGTTTGACCAAGCTGATCACTTACTGGATATTTCACAGAATATAAAAACTGTAGCATTGCAAATATTGACCCCTGGTCACTTCAAAGAGCTTCCAAAACTATAACTTTGAGGTATCTACTTAGATTATGTTATGGAACATTCAACTGTTTTCTTATAATGCAAAAATGCAAAGTCATCGCTCTAATCTTCGTGTTGATACGATGATTTATAGGTATGCCACATTACATTATATTTGCACTAAAACACACAAGAAGATGAACAGAAATTGGAGATGCAGCAGTTTGTGATGGAAAAAAAACTGGTAATATGAAATTGATAACAGCGAAATAATTTTTATGACTCAGATGGGAGTGTTCACAAATTGCTTCAGTAAGCATACATGTTAAAGGAATACTCAGGACTATCATTATTTAAAATTTATCGACACTTTCACGTCATCACGTTGAATAAACACATTCCGATGTAGGTTATATTAAGTCAACAGTGAAAGTAAATTTCAGAAAGAGTTAAGCAAATACGCGGAATTGGATAAAATTGTTTTCATAACATAGCTATTTACCCTGTTTGTGGACACATTTTAACGATAGACCATGCATGCATATGGTTGTCTGGTAACCAGATTATATTCGTTATCTCCATTAAAATGACTACAATGTAAAATGTGGTACATTTCAGCGGGGTTGATCACCATGAACAGCTCAATGTTGCAAGTAAAAAATAATATTGAACCCCAGTTACATTTTGAACTGATCATGTTATTGTTTTGATACATCATAAGAAAAAAAAGATTGAAACATTTAGTCACCTGATAAAAATCATGATGATTATGATAAATTTACTTATTATATTCCTAACAAAGAAATACACGATTATATGATGAAAGGATAACCTGTAAACGCACAGGAGAGAAATGTCATATTTTCACTGCAGTTACATGCAATTTCTTTTCATGATTATCTCCCTGTGAAACACAATTGTCTCCCTTTGTAAAAGGATTGCCTCCCTTGCTTTCTCCGTCCTGAGATAAACGACGTCTTGGGATATTTAAGTCAATAAAGGTTTACCATTTGCAATTCCAAATTTCAAAATTTCAATATTGCCTCCACCTTTCGGCCTGGCTTCAAAATTTTCCTCTTTATGGAACTTTCGGAACTTTATTAATGGTCCTTGCGACCCGAGTGGGAGAACAGCTCCGCTGAAAACCGCTCGTAAAATCCCCGTACTCATCATCAACCATTTGCAGTGATAATATCATATTTGATATCAAATAACAGTCTGATGTTCATGTATTGCTGGTTTGTTCCATAGTACAACGTAGGACTTAGTGAGACTAGAGGTCCATATAGACATGACATCGTCACCCACTGTACACTCACAGTCCGCGTTTGAAACAGTGTGAAAACATTCCTTTCTCAGTGTCTTATAGGCATGTTCACTTGGCTAAATGTTGCCATTGATCTTAAATTGATGAATACTCACATACCACATTATTTAAAAATACATTGTCCTGGATTATATCGATTTATTTCAGTCGATCTTTTCTCACCGCATTTACCGTGTAATTGCACAACTTTAAGGAAAGTTATTAAGCTTCGTCAATGAACACAACAGTAAGGCTCTCTAGCCTTTCGATATATCGCCTTTTGAACGGTTATATGCAGAAAACATGTATATAAAAATGTACCAATTAATTGTATTTGCCAAATAACATAGTCTATATTTATTGCGTGAATATGTTGTAAGATACTTAGTATTTGTTATGATCAACTTTTGGAAAAACTCAAATGAAATCCCGTGGTTTTAAGCATGACATTTGATATTTTGAGTAGTTCAATAAGTCGTTTGCTATAATTCACAGTTATATTACTTTTCAATTACAAATAATTGGTTTGATAAACGACATGGTGAAGTAGAATCCTTTTTACTAAGAATTAAACGGACATTGATTGAGTCAAGATCTTTTTATAATGATCATGAATTTATAAACATGTTTTCTTATCAATATAATTACTCTAATCATCTAGTTATAACTATACATCTATCATTCACTATCGTTGATGTTGTCCTTCTGTTTTCTTGTTGATATCATTATCATTTATCAGTAAAATTTATCTTCTTATCTTCTTTATGACAACAGTAAAGGGCCTAATAGACAACCCTGTGGATTTCCTCGTTCTTAACGACATCTTCTACGGCAGCCTGAAAACGAAGAATGATTTCGACTTGTTCGATACTCCAATTGTCCACTACCAAGCCAACCTCAGTCCCTTCGCTTCCACTACCCCAGCACAATTCTGGCCTTCTCAGGAAACACCTCTGCTCTGTGGTCAAAATAGTGAAATCGTAGTACAGGACAGTAACCCTTGCAATGAGGATCTGACGTTAATAACGAAAGAAGACCTTCGTGTGCCGTCAAGAGTTGACGTACTCCACGCTGTCCTTGAAACGTTGAAATGGGATTCAGTTGTCATATTATATGGTGATGGCACTGGTAGGTGGCTATGTGGATGTTGTAAAAACTTTCACCAGCAGGAATTGTGTCGTAGAAAAGAGTGTTATAGAGTCGTACAGCATCTTCTAAATGTATGCTTATGTAACTCTTACAAAGTTGACATGCGCAGGTGGTATCACATAAATATGATTCTGTGGTTCAAGCAATTAAAGTCTACCAAGCACTGTAATAAATTATAGAACCCTCAAGAATTAACGTAATTTTATAGGGACATTTTATGAGACCTAGCCGTTAAGTTTATCCATCTAAGCCTATATCCTCATTACCATGCTAATGGTTTAAGATTATGATTCTGATACTGTGTTTTAAGTGAACAGTGTATTTTGAAGCGATGATTTAACCTTTCATGAATTTCGAGATTTGTCTCATTTTGGGCCCTATTTTCCAATCATTTTCCAGTTGCCGTCCTAAATGGCCTGCGCAGTAAATTTATTATTTACGAGCGATGTATAATTTATATTTAATAAATTTTAAGTCATTACAATGCTGTTTTTGTCTCCTGTAGCGCTGGAGACCAAGGAACTGTCTGTCCGCCTGTCAGTACAGAACACAACGTACCAGGTGTACCATGTGAAGACCTATGCTGACAGTGTGGGTCTGTACCAACTCCTCACTCTCATCTACAATACCACCATCACCAGCTACAACGGTGACATCCATCTTGTTCTCTTGTGCTCCGATGATTGCATCAGGGCTGTCTTCAAAGAGGTAATGGCAACCTAGATACGAAGAGATGAAACGGAGTATGATTGTCTAAAGAGTATATATTAGGCTGCATAAAAAAGTTAAATGTTTCTCTTGCATATTATTTTCAAACGTGAGGGAGGTAGGATTTTATTTTTAATTTTGTTTAAAATGACGAAGGAGGAGTACGTTTTATTTTTCCCATCAAAATATGCCATAGAATTGGTAGAAGTATACAAAACGGAAGCACGTCCCTTCCTTCAGACCCATATATTGGATGTACAAATGGATTTTGGGGTTTAAAAAAATGATGCGGAAAGTTCTTCATTTACTTTTTAAAATGACTCTAAAATATTGTCACGCGACGATGCCCGAGAAACATTAACTTTATTTTTTTAGCCTTACAATAACTGCTCCTACAAGTAACATTTGACGATAAGGCTTTAATCGCGATAGAGTAAGTAGCGAGTTCCACTTACCACAGAGGATGCAACTCTAACTGTTCATGAGTTTAAAATGCTTAATGAACATATCGTTTATTTAATCTCCTCTTTACTTTGAAAATATTTACCATATGGCTTACATGTAGTCATACCAAGTTGTGTTTTTAACAATTTAAAAGTTGATTAAATTAAACATTGACATTTCGATTTATGATTTTGCATTCAGTCGTTGTATTAATTTCGGAAATGTATACAAGTTTGCAGTGTAGATTCATAAGTTTTATGTTTTAAACATATTTTATCAAAACCTTATTATCCACAATATATAAGCATTGTGTACATTTCGTTGGATTAATGACTCACAATGCAATGTGTCAGGCGAGGAATAAGTGTACTTATAAGTGTCACGATTTTACTTCTATTGATATGATGAGCCAAAATTTGTGAACCCTGGCCTTCCAGACGTGATACGTTCCAACGAAGTGTTTTGATCAACCAACTTTTCAACATATTTAGCACTTGTCCCCCACCATCTATCGATATATCCGTTTATTACATTCGTTAATTACAACCAGAATATGGCTCATTCTGTCATTCTATCGAACGCCGGATATTGACGGGCAACCGCGTTGCTGAGTGATTGTTTGAGTAATAATGTGCCCTGGTATTCAAACAATCTATTGTAGGTGGACTGCCAAGCAATAAGCATACAACATGACGGAGACATTGATTGCACCATAACTAGAAGATTATTAAAACATTTACATGCTCCTTTATGGCGGCTGTACTGTGTTCGGCAATGTCTTTTATACTGGATGTTTACAGTACACCGATATTGTAATTGGAAAAAGAAGAAAAACTAAATTCATCTGAAAAACTAGTCTGAAATGGTTATAGGAAAATATTAACGTTTACTCCGATCCAATGGATTTAACAATGCCTATGTTCGTTTGATATAACATTGTATATAGTCGTCGGTGTGATGCGTATGCGGATTATTTATACCTTTTGGTTTATATGTAAATGACAGTCATAGCTATTTTTCAGATTTTCGCTTCAAAGCAATATACATCTTTCTATTGTTATTGATCACTATCCACTATCCACTATCCAATCATAATAACTATTTCGCTTCAACAATGCAAACACATGTGCTGAGACGTCGAAAGTATGAAATAAGATATAGACTACTTCCAAAATATCACTTAATAAAGATATATTTTAAATAATGAAGCTTCACTTTAATACTATTTACTGTATCTAAAATAAATTGGTATGAACTTTTCTCTAATACATCTAATATTTTACTCGAAACTATGAAACATTCTATTTTTCTTGGAATGAGATCATTTCTGTCCCGTTGAGATGGGTCGTTTTACAAACATCTCTAAACATTGCTAATTGACAGGAAATAGTGCTGTGTAAATTGTTCTTGTAATGAAGATAGGAATTCATATTTATGCCCTCATTCCCAGATCTGAAACATTTTATAACAAAGCAAGATCTTATTTCAAGATATTTCTCGAATAAATGCACACAACATTCACTTTACTCAATAAAAAGGGTACTAAAGACTCACCCTGTTGCAGGCCAACAAGTTTGATGATATAAATGTGAAGAAGACAGCTCTGAAACTCGTGTCCAAGTGGCTACTTGTTCTCCCAAGACCAAACAATGCCAACATAGAGAATTGTAACATGGATATGGACAACATTCTGGTCGTCACATACCCTCCCCCAGTCGCCACACCTATTTACGAAATGTCGTCGGTAAGTACTTTTTCCTTTCAGAATGGGTACAACAGGCAGGGCATGACATGCTTGCCATCTGGTCTCATCATTTTCGTATTTAAATATATGCTACTTTAAATTACTATTCACTCTTCAATATAGTAAATAAGCATTAACAAATTGGTATTTTCTGATGTCGAATATAAACATTTAGTTTACGAATCTATGTATTTCGGATCATTTTATTTACCTATCTAACAACTTCTTTCGGGGCCTGTCCCCATTTTTTATGTTTTCTTCTATTTTATAAACAATAGGCCAGCAATAGTTACTGACGTGTCCACACGTTCGTCTTACTACCGTTTCAAGAGATACATATTAAAGAACCTTTTCAACACTACTCTTTATTTTGTTCAATCACTTCAGATCTACAAATAATAAGCTCTTCAACGTTGTAAAAGTCGTAAGACTATGGACACTAATTTTTACATATATTATTAATTACGCTGACAGCCTAGCACTTAAGTAATGTAAACTAATAGATAATGTTTATACTTCCAGGGACTTCCGGAAATGATGGAAAATGTTCTGGAAATTGTTGGATCCTTTAACGACACCACTGATCTGAATGAAACTGACATCAAACAGAACGCGAGTGATACTTTCATAAGTGTAAGTAACGAGTTTACACTGAACAGCACTCTACAAAATAAAGATATTTTAATAATAATAACACTTTATTGTCCGCAATACATACACACATTGGAAACTCATTGTGTGGAAATACTACCCGACAGCCGCCTCAGTGCAGCGCCTGTTCAAGCGTTGTTCTATCCTTATAATGCTGAGTGTCACGCAAGGAAGCAACAACTCCCATGTTTTAACGTCTTTTGGTATGACGCGACCGGTAATCAAACCCCGGTCTTCCGGAAGATGAGCGAACACTCTACCAAATGACAAAAACGATTCCCATGGCTTTACTGAGCCATGTACACTCATTTTTAGCTTAATTTTCTGAAGAGAGAAGGGTGTTTTACGATTGGTGCAATTATTTTTCAAATACATTTCATCGACTTATTTGAGCGAAAAAACGTGCTAATGCCCCTTTAAGAAGTGAAATATGAAACGGACAAGATTATTTCGATTTCTGTTAAGTGCACATCGGTAACGATCATGCGAACCAATTATGATCTTCCCATTCCCTCACAACTGCATTGTACCTTGATGGAAAGGTATTTTATGTAAATATATGACCATCTTTTACCAGTGCTTTCAGAGTATAACATCTGACGTAATTGAATCATGCAACTTGAACTGTACATGGTAATTTCGTCCATGAGTAGTGTAGAAATTACCTTCTAGAAGTGATTTCTAAATACAAATGACCCGCTAAGCAATTAATTGCAGAAACTTGACTACCATTCCAATTCAAGTTATGGCCAAGTGTGACTAGGCAACGGTTGAATCGTGTCCAGCAAAAAATAGAGCCATGGGCTCTGTAGCTCAGCAGGATTTGTATTGTTATAATACATTTTCTAAGCTTGTTCTAGAGCTTTTCTTACTGGGGAAGAAGATGAAAATAGGTTTAAGGGTTGTGACCCCTGAGACCTTATTTGGGGTCACAGGGTCACAAAATCTACAATTTAAAATCCCCTTTAGCCAAGAAGTCTGCACACAGTCTTTTTACGCAACGTTGTTATTACTAGTATGTATAATCGGTTCGTGTAATAAGATGTTACTTAACTTACTTTAAATGGCATATAATATCTTTATAAATGGGAAATTTGAAAAACTGAATTTGGCAAAAACGTGCTACAGCCCATTTAAAGTACGTAAAGATCATTCTGTACCTGTTATGAGATGTACCAATGTAAAATGTCGTAATAGAACAAATTATTACCAAATCATAACATCTTAAAAAGCGTTTATACACTGCTTACAACGAAGAAATGTTGGTACTTGAGCTTATGCTTCAGTGTGGAAATAAATATAGAAGTGATTAATATCTGACAACCATTGTAACATTTGCATCTACATGAAGGGAGTCTTAGATCATCCATACTTGTTTTGGATCTCTCATCTCAACCAATTCCTTACAAAAAAGTATATGAGAAAAATGCAGAAAGAAAAAGATAAAACAGATTTTTAAAACTCTCCTTGATGGATTTATTGCGGCAGAACAAATTTCGTTTGAGACATTTTGTTAATTCAGTCTGAGACCTTTTGTAAATTCAGTCTGATACCTTTTGTAAATTCAGTCTGAGACCTTTTGTAAATTCAGTCTGAGACCTTTTGTAAATTCAGTCTGAGACCTTTTGTAAATTCAGTCTGAGACCTTTTGTAACCAATATGACCTATTTTGGGCTTAGTTTCATACACATCAGAGGAGTTGCTTTATCGGAACACCTCATTCTTTACCTGTAGTGCAACATATCTTTCGAATCGATGTATCGGGGATAAACTTTGATATATTGAGTTGACGGTAATTGCAAATGGAACAACTAAGTTTTGTCGAATTAAGGCAAAAGGGATAGTTAGGGCGCTGTGGAGATGTTAGACTTGCAAAGAACAGAATAGTCTAGCCATAACTCCATAGCGTGTGTATGACAACGTGGAAACTCTGACCTTACATCAATCACGTTTATTTATAGTTCTCAACCTATCAATACATATCGTACACGACCCAAGACACAACGGACTGTCACCAGTGGTAATCCGACGGACCATTGGTCAGCAATGCGACAAGTACAATATCGATTGGTATTCGATATCAGTCAACACTGTATCGATGTATGATCAATAACTATATATACAAATGTAAAGGTCATTCGATGAATATATGTGTGATTATGTGTAGCTAGGTGTACGCGTGTATAAACTATCGTATTGTTTGTGGTATACCTTATTGGAAATTCTGGATGAATATGTTAATGGATGTTTGTAAATATGTTTAATCAATGGAGGTTATGAAACGTATGTGGCATCGGTTCTTTGTCCGGTATAATTTGAATTTGATTTAATTGCAATATGCGAGAGTGCTCATATCCTGCTGAACATTGCTGAGTATTGACCCACGTGTAATGTCTTATACGTTACAAAGGTCGTTTAAATTTCAAAGTTTACATAATCTGTTTTCCAATATAGACAAACAAACATGTTGTTCAAGAGTCCTTGACACTAACGGCATGTGTTTTTCTTAACATTTATTATATAAATTAAACACGCTGATATGTTAATGTTGACCTCAACCTGCCACATTAACAATGGACGCCACTGTGTCATTGTACATCATTTAACCTATGTCTAAATAGTCGGCTTCACCCTTGATGTCTGTACCGGAAGTGGTTTTTCACGTTGTTCAAAATCATTCGTCCTTAAACTAAACTACAATATGTGATCGTAGACTTCGTTTGATGTTTGCTGCTGGGTCGAAAACACGGTGAAAGCACTACGCGAGCTGTCACAAATATAATGTAAACATACAAGCGTATTTGGTGATGATGCAGGGTTTCAAACAGAATGGCAATCAATGCTTCGTCGATATTCTCCAAAACATTATTTGCTAAATGAAAACGATGCTTAACAGGTAAACAGAGACAGCCTTTGCTTATTTACAACAACAAATAGAACATTTCAGAGGCCTAATGACTTGGACGAAGGATCAATTTTCCGGTTTGATCATGGAGTTGTAACGTGGTAGACGAATCGTAGACAGTGTATATCGATCGTAACAATGCTCCATGATGTCGGAATAAGTTCCTGTGGAAAAACAATGAAGGTTTACTTCCATGAATGATGCATATACCTTATAAGATAATTAGAACGTTTTGGTTCACCAATTAACATGTACAGAATAGTCAGTGTTGTCAATGCTTTGTAACCAGATTCACGTACTTAATTATCTTTCCTGCAGATATAAGTACTGTTTAACTCCTGATTGTCATGAAAATATAATGCTTAAGGTAGGATCGATTCATGGAAAATGTGGGAACAATAAAGAGTAATGATGTTATTTTATTAACTTTAAAGACGATGTAGCATGTTTTTGATGTTTTTATTTGTATAGTTTTACCATTTAAATATTAATTTATGCAAAATATATTTTCTTCAGAAGGTAAACCATCTCATAACCAAAGTATTCGTAGTCTTAGACTCAGATGTCACGTATCAAGCAAAATGTTCATGTAGCCATTTTACTGTGAACGCCTTTAAATCATTCAAGTAAGAGAAATATATTCAGCTTAACGGAACTAAGTATGAGACGAAGAAGTCCTTTTATTGATTGTTTTGCAAGTTGCAACATTTGTTTTCCTTTTCGTGGGATAAAATTAATTCCCTAAAACGTGCCACAGCGCCTTTAAGAGGTAATATACCGTACCGTTTCTACTCATAGTCATTGTCTGTCATAGTTGTATCCATAACCATTGTCTGGGCAGCACATGTGAAATTCAAATGATTTTGTCTTACCTACACCCAATACCAAAAGAAACTTTGCATCTCAGTTGATTTTATCATATGTATGTTTTTCAATTACAAATATTTCAAGTTTTGGACATCGTACACTAAAACTGAAAAGTAATGGCGTATTGTCATCAGTCAAATATTTTTTTCAGAAGTTTTTAATTTTTTTACAAAAAATGAAATTTTAAATTTTTTTAAAAAATAAACTTTTAATTTTGACAAGACACACATGTTAAGCGACTAACGCACTACTGTAACAGTTTCTGATGTTAAAAGTCCGTTGATATTACCCATTAGCAAAGACCACCGAGTACGAGACCACCACCGAATCACAGACGAATTGATCAAACACATTTTGATACCCCTCGTATGTTGATGCGTCCAAACTTTTTATTTAAATAAACTTTTGAAATGAATACTTTCATACATCGAATGTGAAATTGAATAATTATTACAATACTTAAAAACCCAAATCCAATCGTTGCCTATTATGTGATTTATTAAGACAAGAAGATGGGTGCAAAGTTTCTTTTGGTATTGGGTTTACATGAAGGCGATTTAATGTTTGTATTATGATTTATAACTTTCCCATGGATAACATGTAATGCCCCAATATGGTTTGATTGAACACATATCAGCTATCCCCTGGTAGCATATTGTTTGAAAGTTTTGAATTGTGATTTTAGGAATTTCATAAAAAAAATTTAAAGAATGAAAAACACTTCTTGTTCTTGAAAGATTGTTGTTTTTCTGAAAGTTTGTTGATATGTGAATTACTTCATATTGACTAAAAAACCTGTTTGTTTTGCTGTATTGTCGTATCAATACTGAATTATCTTTATAAACAAACACAGCCTAATTAATAGTAGGAAACATTTTACTTGGGGAGAACGTGGTATTGAGATCATGCTTTAAACAATCTGTGCCAATTGTTGAACAAAAGCTTTGGTACCTTGCTATTTTATAATAAGATCCATGGCACATCTATCTATAGAATAGTAGATATAAAACGATATTGTCTGAAAATGTAAAATTGCGTATCCTTCCTCAAGTAGAGCCTGCTCAATGATCATACTGTCCTTGGTCATAACATATCATAACAGGACGTAAAATAATCGGTATCATATATATCAGTTATTGATATCATGCATGACGAGACAGTAACGGCCTTTGTATTATAGCATTGTTGATTTTTAGTAACCCATATTGCTTAAAGATAACCCAATAACCCACAACACATACATTGTACATCAATTGGTAATAATGCTATTGTGCTGTAAAACTTTAGGAAATGACGGTCCCCTGCGCTGATCTCTACGATTAAGTATTTTACGTCGTCAAGAGACGACGAAAAGCGATATCTTTGTGTGTGTACACTTACAACGATTGACACGACACCAGTGATCTAATGGGTGATATCATTCATTTTTACATGTTTACTTTAATTTTGATTTTAATATCAAATAAAAAAAAAACCATTACTTTAATATACCAGATGCTGAGATCACAGACCAACTGTTGGAGAAGTGACGTATCCACGTTACTGTGGAAGTCGGGGGGAGCACGGTTCCTTGGTTCTGTTGGTTACGTCAACCGGTCTAGAAGCCTCATCATTGACAAAGATGTACAACTCTATCCTAACGTCAACTTCGGCTTCAACAAGAGGTCTTTCAACGTGTCAACACAAGTGGTAAGTAAGTCACTTAGATGGTACGATATTCTTAGAAGTTATCCTGAACTGAGGTAGGATGAATTGTTTAAGAGGCATTCTAGAAGTTGGTGTGATGAAGAAGACACGGAATTATGGATGAATGCATAAAGCACAGTAGAAGTATATATACGGAAACGTTGCCATTTTCTAATAAAGAATTTGATCATCCATAAATACCTTGTGAAGGAAACCTGTCTTTCTGTGCTCCATCATTTGTCAGTGTTGGCCTTGTAACGTTAAAGTTTGTTCTAGAACCTGTTAAAAGTGCAAAAGGTTAAGAGAAATGGATGTGCCAACCGGGAAAAGGTTGGCGGTAATGTTCACTATAGAATTAATTATTAGGCTACAGACTGTGAACTGGTTTCATCATTATATTGGAAAATACTAGCTATGCAAGTTACAGGTGATAATTAATTGTCCTTTTTTTCCTGGTTTTTTTTTCATTTCGTTTCAACATGAACACTGAGCACGAACTCTAACCGCAACTCACCGATTGTCTTCAATATAACTTTTTGTATTATCGTGTTAATAAATTTCAGTGGAATCCCTTCGTGATGAGGACGGAGAACAAGTCGCTACCGTATGAAGGGTTTTGTATGGATCTGCTGAAAGAACTTGCCTCAAGTCTAAATTTCACGTATGTGTCCACTTTTGTTGAACGATTCTTACTCTCCCAGGGCTATTTTTCAGATAACCAAACCGCATACCCTACATGTATAGTGGTACGATAAATGTTCTTCTTATCGTGGTTGTAGTTGACAATAAATCGTCCATTTAAGAGAAATCCAGCAATGCTCACAGATAAACTAAGAACGCTCAAGTCAGTGTATTAAATATATGAAGGAAACATAGCAATAAAAAGTTTCAGCACATACAATCCTCAAGCCAGTGGTTTTGTAAATATAGGCAAAAACCATTGGAGGGAGAACATTTCCCTTTATATATTTCCATTCCAGTCCTGTTTGAACTAGATTATTTTCTCTTTCATTACTTACATATGCTTTCAATTAACAGGTACACCTTGACTCAGCCAGATGATGGGGAATGGGGTCAGATAATAAACGGAAGTTTCACTGGCCTCATTGGTCAGTTAGAGCGAGAGGTAGGTCGGGATCGAATCCGCATTACTTAATTTCTTATCTTTATTTTTCTGCGAATCACGGTTTCGGCGTATATTGTGGGTACTTCGTTGAACATTCTAAATGGGGAACTATATATATTTTTATCATTTCTATGTAGCATACTTCTACTGCTTTCAAATAGCAATATAACCATTCATTACTGTCCGTAAATCCTGCTGTGAACGGGAAAAGAGTTGCTTTTTTCGTTGAAAAAAGTAAATTTTTGATGTTTCTCATTTTAAATTAATAATTGAAATATGGTAAAACCCAACATACTATATGTCAAATAAAGGAACTTTATTAGTGAACAATAATTCAAACACTATGGTTTCATAAAAATTAATTAATTCAGTACAAAACGTGATAATCTGTGATAGAGGCCTCTTTTCTCAAAATGCATAAAAAGGCATTTAGCTGGGCTTGTCACATGTCCATCACATGAATTCATTCACTATGGTCACTAGGCTATCTAAAAATCACAGGGGCATTTTGTCCCCCACTTTGGTATTCAGATCTTCTCTGGCTCATGGACTAATAGTGACATATAACATAGCTGATAGTTATTTCCGGCTATATTATCCTTCTTTGTGACAGGAGGTGGACCTAATCGTGGCCCCGATCTCCATCCAACCGGAGAGAGAGCAGGTGATGGACTTTATCTTCCCCTATTTCACGGACTACACCACAGTCCTCATCAAGATGCCGGATCCGAACCGAACCAAGTGGCGGACCTTCATCGACCCCTTCAAGTGGCAGGTGCTGGTCTGTATAGGGGCAGTTCTACTCTTCGTAACGACATTTTACTTCTTTGTTGAAAAATGGAACCCTTTCTATGAAGGACGGAAGCCTCAGAACTCCATGTTTGGTGATGCATTCTGGTATATGTATGGAGCCCTACTGACTCAAGGTAAAAACAACGATTATCGGACCTGTGTATTTTGACGGTTAGATAACTTTGATTTCATCAGCGTGTCTAATTGTACATGTGTATTTTAAAGTTGATAAGTGTGATGTCATCAACGTGTCTAATTGTACCTGTGTATTTTGGACGTCGAAAAGTGAGATGTCGTCAGCGTGGTTAATTGTAACACTGTACATGTATTTGGGACATTGAACAGTGATATGTCATCAGCGTGTTTGGTTACACATGATTATTGTGGACGTTGATAAGTGTGCTATCATCAGCATGTCTCAATAATGTACATTTATGTTTTGACGTTATCTAACTGGTGAGTCATCATGCCAATGGGAATCATACATTAACTTTTATCACCGAGGCGCGTTGCCGTAGTTAGTCGACGTATCATTCATTGACAGTAACGTTTATATTTTACATCAAATAATCGAATTTCTGTATTTGTTAGATTTTGATCAAGTGACATTTCGTGCGGCACGAAATATTATTTATGAATAATCGTGAACTAAATCATTATTTGATTCATATAATCCCCAGGAGGTGAGCATCTCCCGGATTCCCAAGCTGGTCGAACTGTGGTCAGTGCCTGGTGGCTATTCTCTATCGTAATGGCAGCCACATACAGTGGGAACTTGATCGCTTTCCTAACAGTAAACAAGGACAAACTGCCCTTCGAGAGCTTGACCGAAATGGTAGAACAGACGGACTACAGGTGGGGGCTGACAGGGGGCACATACTGGACCATGCTGTTTTCCGTAAGTAACAATATAATGTCTGAGATGGTCCTGTTGGGAAAGCTTCATTTTCGGTTACACAAATGATGTTTTCACTACCCAAGACCGATACAAACAGAAAATGAATTCATTAATCCCAGTTATTAGAAATACTTGCCATTTAGATATTGTTATCCCAAATATAAGCATGTAATAAATCACAGCTATGTTTAATATTGCTTTGGCGTTTTCAATAGGACGTTTCCATACGGAGAGGGACAATTACCCTTCTGTCCTGTGTATTATCCACGTATAAAACTAAATATTAGTAGAGTTCAATATTGAGTCTGAGTCTTTCTCATGACATATAGTGTATGCATTATGAATGAAACTCTCACATCAACAGTTCCTTTACATGTGCATTGCTTTAATTACTGCTTCTCTACTCTTAGACATCCAACCAGTCGGATTTTAGGACCATGTGGCAAGGAGTTAAGGCCTTTAATGCTAGCGATCCCAGATTCCTGAGCTTAAATCCTGACGTCCATGTGGATATGGTGAATGAAGGAAACTACGCTTATATCGCTGACCGGTCCTTGATGGAGATTCAGATGGCAAAGTCCTGTGATTTACAGATGATCAAAGAAAACTTCCTGCCCATGCAATACGCTCTGGGCCTACCTAACAACTCGGCTTTTGGGAAGATATTTTCTGAAGAGTAAGTTTTTGCACATAAACAAAATAAAGGTACAGAAATGTTCCTGCGATGAACATGTACTGGATTATTTAAGAAAACTTAGATATTCCACCCATCTTCCTTCAAAGTAATGTTTTATATATTTTTGGGAAATGCCTTTATTGTCCATGAAAGGTCACATCTATTATTCTCATTGCTACTAATTAACAACTCTTTCACCTTCAGGATGCTGACGATTTATGAAAGTGGATTGCTGCAAATATGGAAGAAGCGATGGTGGCCGAAGAATAATTTCTGTAAAGGTTCTTTGACAACGGAGTCTAAACCAATTAACCTCATTGACGTGCAGAGTGCATTTTATCTCATCGGCATTGGGGTCGTTCTAGCAGGCATCGCGTTGACGTATGAGTGGATTCTGAGATATATCAGGTCGCGGAAGGAAAGACCCAAACCTACAGTAAATGGACATGCAAATGGTCATCTCCCTCAATATGTTAATGGCATAAAATGATGACTTTGAAAGCCACAGCATTGATTGCTGTATCGTACAATGTTTCAAGTCATTTTCGACAAACCTGGAATTAATCAATATGAAACACGATATGACGGAAGAGGATTCTAGTAAACCCTGGTTTATGATGTGGTTTTGGTGACACAGGTGAACCGAATAACGTTTTGCCTAGTTGTTTTGATTTCTGTTATCTCGTGTAAAATTGACACTTACCATGAACTAAACACTACTAGTGTGGTATAGGCGTCAGCGAAATGATGTCAAATTGACACTTTTTCTTGAAGTGAACACGAAAACTACGATATCCTCCTATCTTGTTATGTCATGTATCATCGACATTCATCTGGAAATGAATGCTAAATTGATACGTCTAATATCGTGTGAAATCGACACTTATCTGAAAGTGAACACATACATTGTGGTATATGTGTTTGCTTTATGATGTGAAGTTGACACTTTTCTTAAAGTGAACACAAACATTGCGATAACGTCGCTATGTGACTACTTTTGTGGGTGACGTTCAAGTGATATGGAAACAAGTGCCCATTGTGATGAATCGGTTGGTGCGCGACATGGTAATTCCTAATGTGATAGTTCCACCACTGTTACATTGATAGTTAAATACGTATATATCATAGATACAAAGTGTTTAACGAACAAACAGTTGAAGTCAAAAGAATGCAGATACAAATATATGTGCCAGTTTATTGATCACGTTTACATGAAATGAATGTCATATTCACATACATAAATATTACTTTTGTCACATTTTTTACAAAGATTTTAATATTCCATAAATTGTATACACGACGTGAATGAGCTCAGAGGAGTCAATAACTTTGTGTAAAAATGAATCTTACAACGAGAAAAGATCAGTTTTGCTCAAGCTGAAAGTGAAGCAATATTCATTAATTTCTTCAGACTGGTTCCGTGACGTTTCTGTCACCTGCAGACAGAATAAAGGTAATTCACTCCATATGTTATTTCCAGTGTCTCTCGCAAATCAGATAATCAATATTTTCCATGTCCCATTAATCGTCAATATGAATATGGATTCAATCGAGATAGGTGATTTCTTGTATGGTTTAACGGTTCAAGTTCAAGTTAAACGAATGTCTTCCATTCAAACATTTTCTTCCTATCATGACTAGTTTTCTTACAAATAACTTGTTCAACAATAGTAATAATTACGTGGAACAAACTAGATTAAAGTATCAATTTAAAGATCCACCGATATATCGCCATAACGTATAGCTAGCGTCAAAGTTATTTGATACCACAAACCATACAAAAAATCACAGTTCCTTTCTGAGTTCCCAAACAAATGCTAATTTATCACGAATGTTGTACTTTTTAAAAAACGTTGTAACCTTTCAAAATGTACACGTGTGTTCGAAATACTATCCTAGATCATTCACATTGACCTTGCAAAGTTTATATTGTTAATCAATTAACATATCTTTAATGCGTTGATTTCATAAGACTTGAGCTCGTAGAATATCATTGTTTTAAAAAACAGTCATTTTAGTAATAAATGACTTCAATTTCAATTCAAATTTGCTTGATCCTTTTCATTGATATGGGATTCAAGTTTTCACATTCTTCGATAGAGTTAACGATATATGTCCTGGCTTGTTATATAAATATATATATATATATTGTATATAATTTACGGTTTGGAATCATTCAAGGGATCCAATGCGAAACAACAACAATGTGTACTCTTGCAGATGGTGTATACCAAATGTACATTTGTTTATTTCGAATGTATGTTTTTGAAGTTTGAAGAAATTGTCGCAGTCATATTTTTAAGCTGTTGTTTTTTCTTTGTTTTCGTCTCAAGATACAATTAGATAATTGCTCAATCTATTCATTTAATTGGTCGATGTAGAGCTTTAGCGTATTTTGTGCTTCGCTTCGCATTGTCACTGTTATATGTCTATTGGTACTTATGTAAATAATGTTATAAATATTTTTTAAATCAAAATAAATGATACAACTAAATCAAAGTGATGTGCAAAAGGATATCTCATTTCAGATTCAAATCGTAGGTAATGGTTACAATATTGAAAAAAAACATCACCATATATTCGACAATTTTTTTTTATTTAATGATGTTTATTGATATAATTTGATTTATTTGTAAATGAAGAAAAACTTTACTTACGTCATACAGAAGTATGTTGTTTACGTTCTATTGTTTTCTGGACTTTGTTATATTGATTGTATTGTATATAGATTCTATCATATTGTCTTTCAATTCTACAAACTCAGTGCATAGGTTATACATGCTTGTTGTTTGGAATAAAGTTGTTTGTCTTTATTGTGAGATTTGTTTATAAAGACTATAAGTTACATTTTCACATATAAACAGAACGTCATAATTTGAATTATAATTATATTCATATATTGATATTGATAACGAGAATGCGTCAACATTGTCAAAGGTATGTCCTTTATGTTCCCATTTATATACACAAATCACATTTATGATACCCATCTTATTAATTCACACAGACCAATATGTCTTTATTACAAAGTAAGGAACTTTAGAAATAGATAAATATGACAAATTGACTAACACCTAATTCCCATGTGTGTATTGGGAAAGGAGGACACAATGCAAACGTTGGGAGTATTTAAGTCGTTATTAATGGTCGGAGAGTTTAATTTCTGTAAAGTTAACGGTTAATCACTACATTGAAGTTCGAATCGCTGTAACCATGCACAGTCAATAACACGAACAGTGTGGTGTGATGTCTTTGAAGGGTATTTAGAAGTGGTATACATAAGAACAGGAAGATTTTCTGGATAACAACTTATTTAATGTGACAATACACGACGTTTCGGAGTACATACTCACTACTTCATCAGGTGGAATGTGGAATGTGGAAATAACTAAATATGATATATGTATGTAGCAAACAAAACAATGGCGAGGTAACTCAATCATGGAGATTGACTTGCATGATAATGGTATACAATGGGGATTTTTAATACAAGGCGAGGAAGCATGAGAATGGTATACAATGAGGATTTGCAATACAAACATGAGGGGGGTAAGTACTTGGGTGGTGGATAAACAATGGCATGTAGGCTGTATTTAAGATGTAAATAAACATACTTGATAAAACGAGGGAGGCCAATTGGCTTTATTGAAATTGTAAAACAAACAATAATTACAGTTGATGAATAATTCCACCTGATGAAGGAGTGAGTATGTACTCCGAAACGTCGTGTATTTTCACATTAAAGAACATTGTTATCCAGAAAATCTTCCTGTTCTTAGTGTGAGGTGAGTCTACGGTTCTATTGAGGGAATAGAACGTTGTCGAACGGAAACGGGATTGAGATTCGATCCAAAGTAAGATTGTCATTGGAATGGCGTAAAGATGATGAAAATAAAATGTGTGCTTCCTTAGTTCTTTATTGTGAACAAGCATAGCGTTTAGGAGCAAATGCTTACTAATAGTGTACCCGTCTCTTATATAAGAATATCTGAATCGGTTCTGTTAGTTTCTCTGAATGTTTGAAATGCGTCTTAATCTGACTGTTTCAGACAACCTTCTCATTGTTTATAGATAAGGTTCGTTTTATAAGAGTTTCATAAACTATTTGATATGAAACACTTTGAACGGACACTGCAATTTGTGTTTTCTTGTCCATGTCACAGCTTACCACACGCCCATTTCGCCTCGAAATAAATCGAGGTCCAACAATCGATAGTTTGGCTAATTTTACATTCACTACCCTCTGATAGATATAAATTGGCGCTGCTCACAAGGCTTAATGCATTTGAAATACATGCCATTTTGATAGTGAACACATATAACATACAGATGAATTAGTGTTGCACCCCTACATTTTTCTAATTCAATCTTAGGGCTGTCGGAATGTTTTGATACATTGACTGAATTAATCCCTCTCGATGGAAAAAAGTACTTTTGAAACTAATTTGTTTCAATTTAATCATTCATTTATTTAAAGAAATGTATTAATTAGTTTGTGATGCTAATGAATTTAAAAAACAAATTTAATGTTCTGGTGTCAAAATTGCGTTTTCAGATGTCAAAAACAACAATGTTATTACAATGTTTACTTTAACAGAAACAAAGATACAGCGTACACAAATTATTCTACCATTTGTGAACCGACAGTAGCTAAGTTCACTGTTGTTCAGAGGTAACTATATGTTTGGATCATTGTGGCCGGAGCTAGGAGTGCGTATGAATCATCAGCAAACGTGAGAAAATAGTTTTTGATCAGAGACAAAATCGTTGTTAACATATTTTGAATCACAACAAGATGGTGATTGTATCGTACACAACAGAGGTATGATATTGGTTGACGAGTCGTTAGTTGAGGTAAAATGTTATGTAGGTCATGATTTACCATGTACAATCTGTTTTATTTACTTTTAATTAACGTGTACGTCTGTAAATGTAATTTCACTGTAAGTAACAGTTGCACATTTCTCACAATGCCAGCGATTTAGGTAACTATGTTGATTGTCAGTAATCATATGACCAAAAGCGGACACAGTACATTCATTATCAGGATACAGCAAACATTTCCAGACACTTCGATTCATAAAATCTATGCTGTCAGCAATTTACAGATTGGTAGCAGCTCATTTCGAAATATAATATTTTCAAATGAGAGAGTACAAATATTGTCGCTCGTGTCGTTGCAAGTTAAACAATGATTACATGACCAAAGATTCATTTACTCAATACCAGGTGTATCAGGTGCGTAGTCTTCAATCATCCATTACCTTCCATTTAATCACAGGTATCATTAAACGATTTACCATTAAGGAATAGAGATATAACATTTGCTACCATGAATTACAGATTAAGCTAACCTGTTATCATGAAGAATGGGTATAGTCGTAATAGACATTCTCAATATATTAAATTTATATCACATGCACCCAGGTGCAAAAGAACCGATACCATTCGAAATAGAAAATTTTAATCCACGGGCAATACATCCGACTGACATAGAGTTACAACATTTTCAGAAGCCAACTTAATTAAATTTGAAATTTCAAAACAGTATGTGTTCATAACCCTGTGGAACACACATCGTCGGTTCCAAATCACATTAGCTACACTCAACCGCAAAAGAAACGTCACCATACAGATGACAAGATAATTCAATCCACGACTGATAAACATATCTCAAATAGATATACATGATCTGAGATTTCTGAGAAACACGATTTTAGAAATCATCTTTTCGCATCTCCTCACCGAGACAAGATAGGAGAGTTACAAAGGGCTTTTGGCTTGTTTAAAGGTGCATCCATTGTGTTTCATAACATTTTATTTGGCTTTAATACGTTCCAACACACCATATGTGCTGTTTACAACACAAGCAAATTCACTCAGCTTGCATATTCATCCCCAATCGCGAAAAATATCATGATTACTAGTTTCCAATTAAAATCGAATCACGTCATTATGCATGTGCAAAAACGGAAAGTGGACGTCCTATTTACATGCACAGTAGTTATATGACCGATTGAACATTATCAACCCAAATTTGTTATTTTGTCTGGTTTAAATAAGATTCCAAAATTACGTTTGACTCATTAGCGCGCGCCACACGCGGTGCATTGTCCGGTTTTCGATCAGAAATCGATACTTTGACCTTCATATCGTCAATATACTAAGTCGAGTATCATCAAAATGGTAGTTTTCGGTAACAGTTGGTACTTCTCGATAAAATAAGACCATTTATAACGTTTGGCATATTTGACCCCCATCAACACAATGGATGTACCTTTAATGACGTCCTACAATGATAATGCGTCAATATTTCAAAAGATTTTACTTTTAATACCAACATTATTGTCCAGAAATTTAAGCACCCCGTGTGTGTTTGAACAGATAGAAAATATAAGAATAATCAACGAGTTGCGAGGAATTACAGATTATCTGTCCCGAGTTAATTATTGTATTTAGCTTTAGCGCGGAGTTTGACATACTAATTCACGAGGGACAGATACTCTGTAATTCCGAACACAGAGTTGGTTATTCTTTTACTTATTCAAGATCATTTTAATTCATAAATGGGGCTAATGTAGTTTCGTCAACCAATCAAATTGGAGGTTATATTTAGAAAAACTGTAATTCCCATGACCGTTATGAAAACTTTAATACCCGGCATACCTTTGCCCGCTTGGGTAAGAGTCTTTAGTATCATGCTCATCTCTCATTACAGACATTCAAAATCGTCTTGTTCCTACAGAAATAGTTTGTGTTTGACTCTTTTGCCTCTCGCTGTAGACATGTCTTCGTGGTTGTCGTAAATAATGTTGATGAAATATACTAGATTCATTCACAATGTTTTATTGAACCGAGAACTAATAAATTGACATTTGTTATGAACTTGAAAATCAAATTTGAATAATAAGTGACATACACAATGACAAACACAATATTGAACACATTGTTCAACTCAATTATCTTTAATTTGCTATTTCTACATTGTGTCAAGGAAATTCTAGAAAACCAATATTTTCTGGATAACGACTTCTATATAGTGCAGATACATGGCCTTTCAGGGTATATGCTAAATGCAGACAAGCAGATAAGCTATTGCAGCTTGTTTACCAATCCACTTCTTTGTGAAATAAATATGTTTAAACCATATGCTAAATGCTTCATCAGGTGCAATGTGTGAGTAAACGTTGGGTTATTTGGAAATTATATGAGCGCTTCCAGTGGAGATCGTTTGGGTCCGCAGAACCTATATATAGTGCCATTATTCGAGGTCGATCCGAATTTTGAAATTTAGAACGAAGTAAGGTAAGTTATGAGGGGAGGGGGATATAACAAGGAAGGATACATTTGTACAGAATTGGAACACTCATGATTAAATCGAGTCAAGGACATTAAAGTGGATTAAACGACATGAGTGGGTATACAATGAGGATTAGAAATATAAACATGTGAGGGGGTAAACGCTTAAATGACACTAACCGGGGAGCAACCTCTATCCCCCTCTCCGCCTTACACCACACAACAACAACCCCACCCCCTCTCATATTTGCTTACAAATGTTGACACCAGCTCACCACCGTCGTATCTCTCTCATTGTTTCTGTCGTTACAATGGCCTAAAAGATTGACTCCAATTTGGGCTTTTGACACACAAATACAACTTCCATTGGGTTGCCTGTTCCGCGTGCCGTGTTCAACACAGTAAAGCCTGCATCAGTTAATCTTTCTCTTGCATCGCTTGGGTCGGAACAAGGTCCAAGAGCCGTGGAGTCGTCTCCTTCTTGGTAACTGTTAGGAACACAGACAAACGTGCCGGAAGTGTAGAAAAAGCTTGTGCCAAGTTTGCCAACATGGTCCGCCATCTTGCCGTCCAGAAAGGGATCAATCATAGTAAAAATACCTTCAGGTTTTAGCATTCTGTATATTCCTTTAATAGCTTCCTGTGGGCTTGGAAGGTCATGGATGACGTCATGAGCAAATATCCAATCGTATTGCTCCTTAGATGTGTACGATACCTGGCATATGTCAAGAATTGTAAATTCGCAATTGCTGATGCTACGGTCTGCTGCTCTTTTGTTTCCAGTTTCCACGACATCTTCAACCACATCTGTTCCTGTAAAGCTTGACTCTGGAAAACGTTTAGAAAGATTGAGCAGAACTGTCCCAGTAGCGCTGCCGATTTCAAGAGCGTTTATACCAGATTCTGTAAAGATAAAGAAGTCATCAATTACACCCCATATTTCAGAATATATAAGTAATATTATCTTTGATACTTTACAAATGGAGTGTAACTGAGTACAACAGAGGACGAACTCCAGATGATCTTAAAATGTGAATCTGCGAATTCTTTTAGAACTGCTTTTTATATATGAAAGACACCCACTTCAGACGAGCAGTGCTTTGCAGGTTGAAAAAGTGTCCCTTCTTGTGAATATTGTGAGTGTGAATGTAACTCATGTGCAAAAGAAAGTCACCATACTAAATAAATATTTCATTTCACAAGCGACACACACGACTGTAATAGAGTCAATTGGTGTCTTCAAAAGCCAACCAAGCTAAATTTGAATTTTGACAATATTATCTGTTTATATTTCTAAAAAGCAGGCGTTTGTAAGAAATCATCCTTTTGGTATTATCTTAGCTAGACGAGATAGAATATACAAACAGAGCTGTTTGGTTTATTTTATCACATCCTACAGTAATGGTGAATCAACAAATTTAAGGCAAACAACATTTATGTCGTCATGTTATAGTAATTATATTTCTATATTTTAATTTTTTAACTTAAAAGTCAAACATTCTCGGCAAAAATCATTTTCAAATGATAGGTGGGGCGAGTTGGGGTTTAATGCCACTTTCAAGGTACTTCACTTATATCATGGCTGCTCGCAATATTACTGATGTAGCATTACACCATAAACCTTATAACTTGATGTAGAACAGTTCTCCATATCAGACAAAGTTGCCGAGTCACTGGCTGGATTCGAACCCCAGACCTCTTGACCAGAAACCGAACGCGCTTACCACTGCGCTACAGTATTAATTTTCATTTTATACTCTTTTCGAAATGTGGGGACGTTTCTGTTGCACTTGAGCATTAAATTCTCTTTTTTAGTATGTATTGTTCCTACGGCCTTGAAACATATTTTGGAAATTATTATGATAAATGAGTAGCGAGTTAAAATTATGTCTATATTTTAATTAGACTAGAATTCACTTACTGAGTTTATCAGACAACGGTGGATATGATAGTAGAATGTAGTTGTCAATCACACTATCTTGAGACTGGGTCCGCATTTCATCCAGAATGTTGAACAAACCAGGGTACTCGGAGAAGCGAACACCTGAAACAAACATATAATTTTCTTACATAGAAAAGTATGGGAAACAGATTGGATTAATGAGTTGTGAGATATATATGGTTTTGTTGCAGAGTTACGTCCCTTTGATAGCAAAGCTTAATACTTCTTCTTCTAACAAAAAGCAAGTTAAACCAGCAGTTAGTTATTACCTAAAAACCTTAACACAATCCCCATTTTAAAAACACATACCACACTCACGCATTAATCAATATATTTACTTGCAAAGCAGATAAACCATAACATTGTATCCTTTGTCTTGAAAACCTCATTATTCGCAATTAGAAACAACATTTAGAAATGTGTAAGTTTTATGCAGCAAAAGGCTAATGAAATGTGCTTTTCAATCTTGCGCGAAAATGATTTACATTAATTTAGTGAGCTTAAATATTATTTCGTTATCGTTATCGATAGGAGTGGCTTGGTTAATAAATGAACATTCATTACATTTTTTCCATTATATGTATCATAACTTTCAACTGGAATTTGTCAATGTTGAACCACGAACTTGTACCAAACCTGAAGGGCCATTCTTCGGGAAACAATCTTTGATTGCATTATACTTTTGTCCGAAGTACACGGGAAATCCTGTAACAATTGCAGCTCCCTTCAGCACTGCCTTCAAATGTTGTTCGACGTGAAACTTTGTCGATGACGGGTCAACTTGAACCACACCCCCAGTTACCAAAGCGCCAATTAGTTCTCTCACATATCTAAATCAATAGAAATATTCAGTGCTAACTCCTTGTTTGCAGTATACATACCAACATACCCACTGTAATCTAATTTGTTTCTTTGACTGTGATAGGATTAGTGATTTATAGTGCTGTACATGTGCTATTTACTGACGGGGAGAACTTTCAAATGAAATAATGTTCTTTTGTTAGTAATTGAATTGAAATGTCACTTCCATTATATATTCTTTCGTAAAAAGGACATATTTTAAACGCACCTTTACCACATTGAGATATCTGTTTGCTAACTTGTAAGTATATTAAACGTTCATCCCTTATTTGATGTTAGTGCACTGTAACTCTGTTACTGATTTAACTGTCTACTTTACGTATGCATGCATTAAATGAAAAAGATTGTCAATAAATACAATTTCATTAACGGCCGTAAGCAACACCAAAGCTACGCAAAAGGTTAACTGCATCTAGATTTGACTCGCGATCGATTGATGTTTCAAAAGTCTATAAATGTGGACACTCTGGTTGTCACAAGTATGTATGAAAGCACACTTGAAGAATGTTCAATTAACATTTAACATGATACGTTTATTGTTAAACAAAATATGAATTGTGGTACCGAAAATGTTATTCATCATGTTATGTTATTACGTGTTCTGGGTGTAATTAGAAGTATATATCGGGAAAACAGAACACGAAACATAGTCGCAAGCGACGATAAAAAGATTCAGCGCATAAATGATTTGATTATTTGAAATACAGTGAACTAAGACCTCTTTCCATTGTTATTGTAATTGCAAGGTTTTTAAAAAAAATTCCCATGTTTCTTTATTATGACGGGATATGACTGTTCGTGAGCGATTTTATTATTGATACATAAAGACCATAGTCTTGTCTTAATCTCCTGAAAAAATCTTTCAATTCTGAAAGTTCGCGATTTTCAAAAAAAATTCTGACTTTGAAAGGTCACTGTGAAAATGTAATGGGAGTTCGCTAATGCATTTGAGTATTAATCGCCAATGCTTCAGCTTAAAAAATGTTTGTGCTTTTGAGCTCTTAGATGCAGATACCTTCAGAGGAAAAGATTGTCAAAGGTGCGTGGGGTCAATAAAAATAGAAAAGTGTCTGAAATTAATAAGGTGGTGACTTACGACATCACCATGATTTACTTTTTTGCTCGCATGGTCATTGCAGATATTTTGAAAAAAAGTTTCAAGTCCTAAGTGCATTTTGAAAATTTTTCCCCATGTTAAAATTCGAAATTTGGAATCGAACTGGACCTTTAACCTTCTTGGTGCCCGGCCGTTTATGCTGATTCAAACCCAACAACATGAAAACACATCACCCAAACACAACAATGATTGTTTCATATTGAACTGTGGTATCAAACGCATGATTTTCCCAAATTTTCCCAAATTGTGGTTTTCGCCTTATTCATGCAAAGCAAACGAGACCCATGCCCGACAGGTATAAAACCAATGCGAATTGGTTGTTAGACACCCACTTTGTAAAAAAAAACATTTGAAGAATGGTAAGATTAACTTTACAAGAACGTGAGCGAGCAATCGGGATGATTGAAATGGGAGTCACCCACACCCATGTCGCAAGAACGTTTGGCTGTCACCGCACAACTGTCACAAGACTAATGCAGCGTTATCGTCATTCCGGACAGACCTCAGACAAGCCAAGATCAGGCCGACCAAGTGTCACAACCCACCAGGAGGACCGATACCTGCGCACGTTACACCTCAGGAACCGCTTCTTGACTGTGACGTCATCGGCGTCAAATGCCCTGGGCCTCCGGGAAAGCAGACGCACAGTGTCCAGACGTCTAAGGTCTCATGGCATCAGGGCATACAGACCGTTCTGGAGACAGCGGTTGACAGCCGAACATCGCCAACGAAGATTGAGATGGGCAAGGACGGTGTTACGTTGGCAGCGACGTCAGTGGCAGGGAGTGCTTTTCTCTGACGAAAGTCGGTTCTGTCTCGTCAAAGCAGATGGAAGACTACGTGTTTATCGCCGTCGGGGAGAGAGAACAGCTGCATGTTGCGTTCAGGAAGTGGTGCCCTAGGGGGGAGGAAGTGTCATGGTTTGGGGAGGCATATATACTTGGTGAGGAGAAGATGCCGCTGGTTATCGTGAATGGAAATCTAATGTCTCAGCGTTACGTCGACGACATTCTCGGTCCCGTCGTCTGTCCCTTTATTCGACAACAGGCACAAGGTGTGATCTTTCAACAAGACAATGCTAGGCCACACACACCTCGAGTTACTCAACACTTTCTTGCTAACAACAACATCAACGTTTTGCCGTGGCCAGCAAGCTCGCCTGACATGTCACCGATCGAACATCTTTTGGACGCTATGGATCGTCGTATTCGCCAACGACGACCACCTCCACATAACCGCCTGCAACTTGTCCAAGCTCTCCAAGAAAAATGGCTTCGCATTCCACGTAATTACGTCAGGCGTTTGATTTTCTCTATGCGTCGTAGGGTCACTGCGTGTATCACGGCAAGGGGAGGCCATACACGTTATTAGTGTGAACTGTTTTCGTTACATCTAGCCTGCACCTGGATCAGTCATAACCGTGAACTTGGACCCCCGGACGAATATCGGAGACTGTGATGTTGATACCAGTATGAATATGATATCGGCACAATTTTTTTTTATTAATCTGACTTTTTTTTATTTATTCTCCAATCTAGATTAAAATACCTGGTAGCGTTTCTTTTGCCCGTGAGTTTACAAGCACTCACTGATAGCTATTGTTTCTAGCTTGAGCAAGGTATAAATTTCGGAAACCTTTGAAAGGAAATTAATATCATGATTCAATAGTCCATAAGCGAGAACCGTTTCCAGTGGTAAAACATATTTTGATAGCTAGAAATGCAAGGGTATAAACAAGTGTCTAATGGTCGGTCTATACCGAAATCAAGTACTAAATTGAAATAGATTTGCAAACTAGTTTACATAGACATCCATGTAGAATATTTTTTCATTGGCGTTTTAACCGAAAATCCATGACGATCATTACGACAAAACTGGGGGAAATATGTCGGTGCCGTTACACGGCATTTTTACCATCACGGTTACACTGCATTCCGTTTGCAAATTATTTATATCAACAGAGTGTATATTCAATCATGAACATATCTTGAATCATGGTAGGTGTGTACAACATACATCATTCACTAAACTGCAAATCTATAAAGCGAAAAATTGTATCAGGGAATGCTCATTTCGCGGAAAGTTAAAATGAAAATCGTAAAATGTGTCCGTACAGTAGACAACTCGGTTCGGTAAACAAATTAAAATGACCACACTATAAATGTTACCAAAAATAAAAACGAAAGCTTCGAATTATGTTTACTATACCTAGTGGATGTCATATTATTACTTGACGTGGGTATGTGCCTTCAATCAGAAAGTGAGGTACCCGACCCCGGCTGTCCATCGCATAAGCTCCGCCCACTTTACCCGCCAGCACGTACGATGCATGTTGGCGCAATAAATATGGCGGGAATGTTGTCGTGATTTAATCTTTAATTTTCACAGTTTTTTGGCGTGACAATAACGTATTTAATAGTACCATTATCTGTAAAGTTCCTTTCAATTACCAAGACATCCAAAACAAACAAACTGACGATCTTCCGCAGTGCTTGATATTAGCCACGCCCCTGCTCAGCAAATTGTCTCCCCTTTGACCATGTTTGACGCAAGAGCTTCCGCGTGGATGAGAAAAGACAATTTGAAGTGATAGGATTGTCACTGCAATTTAATTTTATTAAAAAAGGATAAACCTATTTTTGGTTAATATTGCACAGGATTTGCATACATGTATGAAAGTAACATTAAATTATTGTATAATATTCTGAACTTTAATTTTGGAAATATTTGCATCATAAAATAAATTTATGGAAAAAAAACCCATGAAAATTGCATTATTATTGAAAAAACACAATGTCTTCACAAATGTAAGAAATATGTCATCAAATATATTTTCTGTTCCCAATAAGCTAAACCTTTGTATTCTACTGGCTGGTTACCTATGTACATTTGGATAATATTATTTGTTCAGCTTACTATTAAATTAACTTTTGTTCAGTGCTGCACCCATCTTGAATATTCATGAGAATAAGCATTCAACTTGATCAAGTGGAATGTCAGTCCCATGGATGATTATACTAAACTGATTTTTAGTGCCAAAGTAGCTGTCAATAATTACATCTTCATAATTCGAAATTGATATAAATAATATTTCGTAGGCGACGTGTGTTTTCCCGAAATATTTGTAGGCGGGTTATCATGCGTGCGATAAATCCGGATATGGCGACAGGGTTCGCGTGACAAACGTCATGTATGATATCTCGTGCTGTTTACCCACAGGTGAAGTTTAGCGCAAATATGTTGCGCAACAGAGATGAACGACCAGTTTTCCCTATGTGTGAACGAAGTGAGCAAAGGTTGGCAACGTATTTCTCTCGACTCGAATCGAAATAATTTTCAACTATCAAAATTCATTGTCCCAAAAATTCAAACTCGACACCCATTTGAACACAGGGTCGTGCTCTCTTAATCCCACCCCTATATGTTACATTACTCACGTAAAACATATACAATTAATTATTTTAAGCGCCCAGAGAGGCTTCTAAATTCGCTCTTCGGCACCATTCTCACTTGCAAACTTCCTCTATAACGGAGCGAATGAAAAGGCATATTTTACATTAAGAAGAATTATAATATAACCCAATTTTGCATTAAACTTTTAAATATTTATTTATGGGATGTTTTGTCGTAATCTTTGATTTTTTAGACGTTTAAAAGACGTTTATCGAAATATTGAAAACCAAGGGAAATAACTCTGTAATTAGCAGGGCAACTTTTCGATAGATCGTCTGTCGAGATCGAGTAATTTCGGAGATTCTAACATTTTTCGATATTCAATCGCTGATGATAGATTTGTTCTTTTCCGACTTCTTATTCTTGTATCATTTTATTAACATCGTTGGTTCTTAGCACTTAGTTGTCAGATTCAGATAGGTTTTGTAGCCACATAGCCTTGTACATTTCAAGCAACAGTGTTCGTCATGCCTATTAGAAATTGTAATAACTGTCTAAAATATGATAATAAAACCATTTTATTATAATTGTGCAATAAGTATTTGTTTTATGATAAAGAGATATATATTTTTAGTTTGCTCTATAAACTATTTAAAGTGAAAAAGTTCGTGTCGTACTAAGATTATTAGGAGTTAACTCCCCTGGTGATTCATTCGCTCCGTATAGCGGAAGTTTGCGAGTGAGAATGGTGCCGAAGAGCGAATTTAGAAGCCTCTCTGGGCGCTTAAAATAATTAATTGTATATGTTTTACGTGAGTAAATGTAACATATAGGGGTGGGATTAAGAGAGCACGACCCTGTGTTCAAATGGGTGTCGAGTTTGAATTTTTGGGACAATGAATTTTGATAGTTGAAAATTATTTCGATTCGAGTCGAGAGAAATACGTTGCCAACCTTTGCTCACTTCGTTCGCACATAGGGAAAACTGGTCGTTCATCTCTGTTGCGCAACATATTTGCGCTAAACTTCACCTGTGGTTTACCAGACAGCTGAACATTGTTTCGCGCCAGATAGACATTCAATTGCAGCTTCATACAAAGTCTCATCATCCTTTAGTCATATATCCCTCAAAATAACGTATTGAATTACCCCTTCCAACGTTTAATTAAATATATGATAAAATGATATATGCTTGACACTTTTCCCCCGTTGGTTTGGTAGTAATTTAGATCGGTAAATACATCATTATTTGTAAATAGTTTAAGAGTTCATAACGGAATGCATCTACACTTGACAATTGCTCTTCGATAATCATTTCTGATATTTATAGTAAATATCAAAACAAACAAAATAATAAGTTGACAATGAATATTATTGTTAATTTCATTCTGTCCATCAGATGTTCGTAGCATATTAGTTAATTGGAATAAGATTTCCGGAAAGTGGTATCTGCAGTGTCACCGCCATATCGTCAACAAAGGACCGCGAGGTACCATTTTACTTGGGTATGGGTTGTTGGGTCCGTTCTTGTTAATTTGAAAGTCTTTTTTAATTATTAGCATGTGATTTGAAAACTAGACACACTGTAGATTGTTTTGGTGAATTTGTTTGTTTGTGTTGCATTGTTCTTTTACTGTAATACTTGTATACATTTAGATATGCAATGTAGAGAGGTAGACAATGGCACCATGGCAGAGGGGACCTACTTTATTGATCACAGTTTTTTTGTAAGAATCATGATATCTCTGTTAAGATTTAGTTATATTGCACAAAACTGGTATCAAATTGAAGCTTAGTTGACCAGGGTTCTGGACAAATTGTCAACTTGATTTGATCTATATTTTCCTAAAATAGCAATGAGGTTAGTGGGGTCATAGTTTGGTACCATAAATGGTCCTATGGCACTATATATATATTCAAAAGTAAAAAAAAACACAGAGCCATTTTTTACTCCAACATGTTTCATGGGTATCATCAGGAAGACCGTATGACAGTTGTGACGTTACGATGTCACAATGATAGTGACATAACAATGGTATGGCGTCATAATACAGCAAGCGGTCGAGTTGACTCAGTGTACATGTAGGCCCAAAAGAGTAAACTAGAAATATGTGCATGTGATGCACTGTGATGTCCCCCGCTCCAACTTTCAATCCAACCTTGTCATATTACCCTTATGTTTCACTTATGCTAAGCACTAAGTTCAATACTGCATTAAAGGTACATCCATTGTGTTGTTGGGGGTCAAATATGCCAAACGTTATAAATGGTCTTATTTTGTCGAGAAGGACCAACTGTTACCGAAAACAACCATTTTGATGATACTCGACATAGTATATTGACGATATGAAGGTAAAAGTATCGATTTCTGATCGAAAACCGGACAATGCTTGCGTGTGGCGCGCGTCAGTGAGTCAAACGTAATTTTGAAATATTATTTAAACCAGACAATTAACAAATTTGGGTTGATAATTTTCAATAGGTCATATAACTACTGTGCATGTAAATAAGACGCGCACTTTCGGTTTCTGCACATGCATAATGATGTTACTTGATTTTAATTTGAAACTAGTAATTATGATATGTTTGGCGATTGGGGATGAATATGCAAGCTGAATGAATATGTTTGTATTGTAAACAGCACATATGGTGTGTTGGAACGTATTAAAGCCAAATAAAATTGTATGAAACACGATGGATTCACCTTTAATAACGAGAAATAAATAATCAGAATAGCAAAAGTAGCAAAAGGCACCATTCTATCACTAGGTCTAAGCAAATACAAACTTTGGTGAAAAAATATTGAACGGTTTTGGAGATGGAGGCCGGAAAAGGTCCCTTCCCCCAATTTGCACTAAGTTCAAATTGTTTCCATGGAAACCAGAAAAAAATTTAAAAAATCAGAATAACCAAAATAGCAAAAGGCACCACTCCACCACTAGTTCTAACCACATACCAAGTTTCGTGAAAAAATATCGAACGGTTTTTGAGATATGGCCCGGAAAAAGAAAGCATTTCGGAATGACGGAATAACGGAATAACGGAATGACGGAATAACGGAATAACGGACGGAGGCGAAAACATTATGTCTCCCGAAAAAATTTTCGGGGGACATAATAATGTATAACATAATTACATTATTAAACATTAAGTTTGGGTCTTAATATTTTAATAAAATAGTCTTCTTTGAATTGTCTCACCGTTCTCCATTTTGTAAAAAAGAAATATTCTAAATTTAATTTCTTTATTTTTTTTGCACAGATGTGTAAGTGCGCACTGAGTGGTATACAACGAGTCTCTGGACATTTTATTTGTTGTTTATGTACCCGGACTCTGTCTCTCAGACACTCAGTTTGTCATATATATTCACAAGAACACCCTTGACAAACAATGACATATATAATATTTTTGCTGAACAGTCAGTATTTAAGCGCACATAACATCTCTCTGTTTTGTTCTTAAATTTCACACTCAAACCTTCTTGTAAATATGGACATGTTCCACAATTGCCTCTGTTACATTTTGAAAACAGGTTTTGGAAATTCCTCTTCACAAGGTCTGAGAGCACCCTGTAAAGACGCGTATTCTTCAGTGCAAGTTAAATGCAGACCAAACAGTCATACATCTCACCATGGTTTTGTAACGGTCGCCGTTTTTAAAGTATTCGGAATCATTCATACAGCACCTTCCTCATGTTAAATGAGTTACTCTCCTCTAGCTCCTGTATATTTGCGAAGCTGTCTTAGTGCTAAGATAATCGTAAGTCAATGTTAATGTATGGCACTTATATATATATATATAATTACGACTATCTTAGCGGTAAGAGAGCTTCGAAATTATGGGTCCTGGTACAGAAAGATTTTGTTTGACTTTCTGTGATTGGTTACTTAAAACGCGTCCGAACATGCGAGCCTACGGGCTGTTATCAGAGGTTTGGCGAGGAAACCTCCGAACGATATGAGTTCGTATCCCGGTAGATGTACTATTTTGCAACTTTTATTCCTCGGAAAACTGTCGATTTTAATCCGACTGCCTGTTCACTGTAATATAACAGCAGAGACCATAAAATAATAATTTATGTTTTATGGTCTCTGAACATGTTGTTCATGGATATTATTTACTTTAGTTGAAAACTATAAACATTATCACCATCCTACAACTGATCAGTCGAAAAGTACTGAAATATGTATGTTACTATTGGTGCTAAGGAGATAATAAACACACGTTGACTGACTTATTTCAACTCCTTTGAAAAATCAAAAGTAAGTAGCAAGTACTCACAGTAAGCTGGCAATGTGTTGTCTCAACTTACCTTAAAGGGGCAGTAGCACGTTTTTTCGCTCAAATAAGTTGATTAAATGAATTTGAAAAATAATGTCACCAATAGTAAAACACCCTTTTCTCTTCAGAAAATCAGGTTAAACGATGAGTGTTCATGGTTCCGTAAAGCTATGGGAATCAGTTTTTGACTTGTCACAACATCCTCCATCCGAAAACAAATTGAACAAAAAATTCACCGCCATTGTCCTCCCTGGTTCCCACGCTTGGCTTCGTTGCGCTTCAGTATAGCGGTTCCTAGTCAAGGAATGCTGCGTTTAACACATGTATGCGGGTATAATGTACATACAAAAAAAATTATCACCAAATAAAACTGTAAGTTTGGTCTACTACACGTACTTGAATACTGTTAAAAGATTTTAAAGTGTCGTTTTTATAAACCACTTTAATTGTTTATATCTTTCAATTGATATGGTATCAATATATGCAAAATATAATTCAAACCATTGTTGATATGGGTTGTAGTGAATAGATGGAAAATGGCCAACAGACGGGATGAATAATCAAAACATGTTTATTATCTAAACATGTTTAGGTATCTGATGTTATTTCAATGTGTTTAAAAGCTAAATATAATATCAGGCGCAATATCGTCCTTGTGTTTAGCTATTAAACGCTATCCTAAACATGTTTAGCATTAAGCAAGTAACGATAGTGTACAAAATGCAAGCTAATTCAATCCATGAGTGATAAACACCACTGAAACAGTGATACATATTGTCTTAACAAGCCAGCTAAGCTAAAATCTAGTCTAATCCTGAGGAACACACGTTTAATAAATTCTAGAAATCGTCGTTTTCGAATAAAGACTAGATAGGAAAGTAAAAAAGGACTTGTTTTATGACGTCCTACAGTAAAGCCACGTCAAAACATCTAAGCAAAAGAAGATCATCTGTGTCATCAACATCTTTAATTTTATTAATGCAATTTCTATGTTTTAAGATTTTGTAAGTTAAAAGGCAAACATTCTGCCCCAAAAACATTTTGAAACAGTTATTTCAACACCCCAACTGTACTTAAACAGACATAAAAATAAAAGTCCTTCATTCTTATTTATAAAATTGCGGGTACCTCTTCACAAATCATATCCCAATACAAGCATTTAAGATCGACTTTCTCCAGCAAGAGAATTTCGTTGTTAACACCTTCGAAAATGTGGTGACGTTTCTTTTGCGGTTGTATCATACCAGAGACAAATACAATGAAAAAGGTGTGTAGAAATAGTGGTGGTGTGTCAGCTTTGGACAAAAGATATTTTGTAGGTGATGGATATGTTAGTAGAGTGTATAATAACTTTGAGGACGCTGCCATGTTGTTCATTAAAACTTCCCAACTAGGACAAATGTGACATGATACTTATGTTTATATACATTCCGCCGTGTATATCCCAGTGTATGACATGGGCATGGATGGAATCACTCGGCTCTCCAGCTACCTGGAACTTATTATGTACACTTTTGATAATCATTATGTGTTGATAGCTGGCGACTTCAATGCTAGACACATATAACTCATTACTGTGATGACTATCCATCTGATCATTTTGACATTCCATGAAATGCAAGAGATAATAAGCGCCAACAGCTATGGTATCAAACCAGCAAATTTATGTTGTACATTTGGCGCGCATACTCTAAATGGTAGACTACTAGACTCTTTGATCATTTACAAGGTCACACGGTATGTGTAAAGCCTCGGTCACAATTCACCTTGTGTTTTGTTGTCTGTGCGGGATTTGAGGAGGCCACGGCCTTTAGGTTTTTCTGAAAACGTGGAGAGGGAGTGGGAAACGCAGGGAGGGAGCAAATCAACGCACGTCACATGCGCGTCACACGCAATGTGTAAGTATGTTGCCCGAACGAAACGCCTTGCCGTGATCATCTCCTACGTGCATCGTATGTTGCGCACGTAGTAAGTGAGTTGTAAGTGTTTACAACGTACCTACACCTTGCGTGTGACGTGCGATTGTCACGTTATCGTACAGATGCCGTACTTACATTTGCCTCACACGCACGATGTCCTTACTAAGGCGGGGTTAACACTACGTCCGAAAAAAACGGATTGCGTTGACCCATGCGATTTGGGGTTTACACTATACGCGATGGGTGTTTTTTCAAGTTTTTTGTATAGAATCTGATTTATGTATGTTCAAATATATATACATTTGTACGTACATATGTATCTATGTACAAATGTATGTATACAAGTCTTAATGTATGTTTGTAAGTCTGTTGGTAAGGTTTTTGTGTGACTGATTTGCATTTCAGATGATGAGAATATGACGTCATTTAGGGAATTCCAATACGATTGTGAACGACGATTATACCGTAATGGTTGGTAATGTGTATACTATTTAGTTGGTCATTCACACATCTATTGTTTGGTTATTCATATCCCATAATGGTTGATGAAGTAAATGTATCATATTAATCGATGGTGCATTAATCATACCGTTTGATTATGCATATAACATACTGCTCGATGATACATATATTATACTGTTTGACAATACAGGTGCCTTAAGAATAGGTCGATTCATACATGCCAGATTGGTTGTTGATGCACATATCATATTGGTTGATGATTATACACATACCATATTGGTAGATGATGCATATACCATATTAGTTGATGATGCATATATGTATATCATATTGGTTGATGATGCATATGCCATATTGGTTACTGATGCATGTACCATAATGGTTGATGATGCATGTACCATATTGGTTGATGATGCATGTACCATATTGGTTGATGATGCATGTACCATATTGGTTGATGATGCATGTACCATATTGGTTGATGATGCAGGTACCATATTGGTTGATGATGCAGGTACCATATTGGTTGATGATGCAGGTACCATATTGGTTGATGATGCAGGAACCATATTGGTTGATGATGCAGGTACCATATTGGTTGATGATGTATACACTTATATCATATTGGTTGATGACGAATATATCATATCGGTTACTGATGCATGTACATGTACCATAATTGTTGATGATGCATGTACAATAATGGTTGATGATGCATGTGCCATAATGGTTGATGATGCAGGTACCATATTGGTTGATGATGCATGTACCATATTAGTTGATGATGCATACATGTATATCATATTGGTTGATGATGCATATGCCATATTGGTTACTGATGCATGTACCATAATGGTTGATGATGCATGTACCATATTGGTTGATGATGCATGTACCATGTTGGTTGATGATGCATGTACCATATTGGTTGATGATGCAGGTACCATATTGATTGATGATGCATGTACCATATTGGTTGATGATGCATGTACCATATTAGTTGATGATGCATACATGTATATCATATTGGTTGATGATGCATATGCCATATTGGTTACTGATGCATGTACCATAATGGTTGATGATGCATGTACCATATTGGTTGATGATGCATGTACCATGTTGGTTGCTGATGCATGTACCATATTGGTTGATGATGCAGGTACCATATTGGTTGTTGATGCAGGTACCATATTTGGTTGATGATGCAGGTACCATATTGGTTGATGATGCATGTACCATAATGGTTGAGGATGAAGGTACCATATTGGTCGATGATGCATACACTTATATCATATTGGTTGATGACGCATATATCATATTGGTTACTGATGCATGTACATGTACCATAATGGTTGATGATGCATGTACCATAATGGTTGATGATGCAGGTACCATATTGGTTAATGATGCATACACGTATATCATATTGGTTGATGATGCATGTACCATAAGTGTTGATGATGCATATACCATATTGGTCGATGAAGCACATGCCATTTGGTTGATGATGCATATATCATATGTGTTGATGATGCTCACATGTATATCATAATGGTTGAAAACGCATATGCCATATTGGTTACTGATGCATTTACCATAATGGTTGATAAGGCATGTACCATATTGGTTGATGATGCATACACGTATATCATATTGGTTGATGACGCATATATCATATTGGTTACTGATGCATATACCCTAATGGTTGATGATACATGTACCATATTCGTTGATGATTCATACACGTATATCATATTGGTTCATGACGCATATATCATATATATTGGTTACTGATGCATATACCATAATGGTTGATGATGCATATACCATATTGGTCGATGAAGCACATGCCATTTTGGTTGATGATGCATATATCATAAGTGTTGATGATACAGGTACCATATTGGTTACTGATGCATTTACCATAATGGTTGATGATGCATGTACCATATTGGTTGATGGTGCATACACGTATATCATATTGGTTGATGACGCATATATCATATTGGTTACTGATGCATATACCATAATGGTTGATGATGCATGTACCATATTCGTTGATGATTCAAACACGTATATCATATTGGTTGATGACGCATATATCATATGTGTTGATGATGCTCACATGTATATCGTAATGGTTGAAAACGCATATGCCATACTGGTTACTGATGCATTTACCATAATGGTTGATGATGCATGTACCATATTGGTTGATGATGTACACACGTATATCATATTGGTTGATGACGCATATATCATATTGGTTACTGATGCATATACCATAATGGTTGATGATGCATGTACCATATTTGTTGATGATTCATATACGTATATCATATTGGTTGATGACGCATATATCATATTGGTTACTGATGCATATACCATAATGGTTGATGATGCATGTACCATATTTGTTGATGATTCATACACGTATATCATATTGGTTGATGACACAATATATCATATGTGTTGATGATGCTCACATGTATATCGTAATGGTTGAAAACGCATATGCCATATTGGTTACTGATGCATTTACCATAATGGTTGATGATGCATGTACCATATTGGTTGATGATGCATACACGTATATCATATTGGTTGATGACGCATATATCATATTGGTTACTGATGCATATACCATAATGGTTGATGATGCATGTACCATATTCGTTGATGATTCATACACGTATATCATATTGGTTGATGACGCATATATCATATATATTGGTTACTGATGCATATACCATAATGGTTGATGATGCATATACCATAAGTGTTGATGATACAGGTACCATATTGGTTGATGATGCATGTACCATATTGGTTGATGGTGCATACACGTATATCATATTGGTTGATGACGCATATATCATATTGGTTACTGATGCATATACCATAATGGTTGATGATGCATGTACCATATTCGTTGATGATTCAAACACGTATATCATATTGGTTGATGACGCATATATCATATGTGTTGATGATGCTCACATGTATATCGTAATGGTTGAAAACGCATATGCCATATTGGTTACTGATGCATTTACCATAATGGTTGATGATGCATGTACCATATTTGTTGATGATGCATACACGTATATCATATTGGTTGATGACGCATATATCATATTGGTTACTGATGCATATACCATAATGGTTGATGATGCATGTACCATATTCGTTGATGATTCATACACGTATATCATATTGGTTGATGACGCATATATCATATATATTGGTTACTGATGCATATACCATAATGGTTTTGTATTTGTATTACCTACTACAACCCCACTTGTCATTTGATTGACTTTGTTCCGATGTATAATGTTAATGTCACTTTATGATCTGTAATCTTCATTCATGGAGGAAATAAAGACAATCTATCTATCTACCATATTGATATCAGTGCACACAACCTACGTTGTAAATGTGGAGCAACGCCAGTGTTGCGTGTTTATTTGACAGTTCAACTTGGTAAGCAGTAAGTACGGACGACGCACTTTTTTGTGGATATTTTGTTATTCAGTTTACAATTTATGTACATACATTGACGCATGTGCTACAAGTGAGTCGTCCATGGAGTATGTGACCATGTGAAAACTTAAAACATCTTCAGAGTATTATCATGTTGAACAAGGAGTCAAGTATGTGTGGAATAAGAAAATAAGCCTCTTGTATGATAAACATTCAAGAAATATAACGAACGAACGAGTTTTATTGATATACAATTTCTTTATTGCAGGAGTGCGACGTTTCCGTGCAGATTCTAACACCGTTATCCAGCAATCCTACAGTGACGACGATCAACGAATTAAAGCTAGAGAGCTAGGCCGCCAACATCTTTAATTAATTACGTTTTTGCATTTCGTAATTAAGTAAACATAATTCCTAATTTGCCAAAATACGTGTTGAAAATGCGATTTCAGCACCCCGTATGTTGAACAAACATAAGGAAAAAATTATCATATCCTTATGAATAAAATTGTGCGTACTTCTTTACAAAATCTTTTATTATCAAATACATTTAAAATCGACTTTATCCGACATGATTGTTTCTGTTTTTACGGTTACAAATGTGATGGCATTTCTTTGCAAATGAATTTATGCATTTTTATTTACATGACAATTCTGTCTTCTTGTTCCTTTTTGGTGTCATGTCTTATCTATGAAAGAAAGAGTGAAACATATGAGTATCGATCATCTATTTATAGGAAAATGTACGAGGACGCTCACAGAATGCTGAATGAATGCAGAGAGAAGGCACAAGAATCGTCATGGTGGCACAAAGATTGTCGTGGTCACTGCATAAAGGCAGAGTGGCCGTGATAGTGAACGCCCTTGATTGCACACAGAACGCAGAAGGAAGGCACAAAGGAGGCAGAGATATGGCCCCACGTTAGCAAAGTTCTTTCATGGCGATCATTGAGCGTCCTTTGCGACCGTAGAACGTCCATTGTATTACTTTTCCACCTCCTGAGAGCAACCGCTGAGTGACCAGAATCGACGGCGTCCCATCTGCGGAAGTTTTGAGCGTCATTAGCGTCACTTCGATCATGCGGGATGTCTCAGCATTCCATGTGCCTCCTCCTCGCGACCTTAACAACCATTCTGCCTCCCTTGAACGTCCAACGGCGATCCGTTATGTATTTTGGTCGCATAAAGGACGCACAAAGGTCTTTATGTCAGTGAAAAGGGGCCTTAACTGAATAAGCAAATCGGATGATGTATACCAACAGCATCTTCCTTTTGCAGCATAGCTCCAGCCCCCAAGTCACATGCATCCACGTACAACTTGAACGCTCTGCTGAAATATGGAGTTACTAGGACAGGCGAGTTGGATAACACTGCTTTCAGTCGGAGCACCTGCACCTGCACCTGACCCTCGTTCCAATGGTATGGTACATCCTTCTTCAATAAAGCTGTCAGAGGAACGGCGACTTGAGCAAATTTCTTGCAGAACTTTCTGCAGTACCCAGCTACTCCAAGAAAACTCATTATCTCTTTCTTTTTCGTGGTTGCAGGAAAGTTAACAACGGCCTCAACCTTGGATTGAACCTTGCCTTGAACGACGATATGTCCAAGATAAGTCACAGTAGCTCTTCCAAACTCAGTCCTTTTCAAGTTCAGTCAATTGTGCCTAAGCTTCTGAAACAACTATCGGATCACATGGAGGTGTTCCTCCCAGGTCTCTGTTGCTACGATGACGTCATCAATATATGCGTCATAGTGATTGATGGTAGCAGTGACGTTGTTGATGAGACGTTGAAAAGTTGGTCGGTGGTAAACCTTGGCGGTATATGTTTACTTTGTTTAGCCCTATATAATGTGTTAGTCTGCCAGATCATTTTTGTATTATTATATATTGTACATAGTTGAATTTAGTACTGATGTAGTACTGATTCTATGGGTATCAGGGTAGACATGGCCTAGTTTCCTGTACAGATGTTTTTTAAAATGTTTTTGTTACTATTTTACCTATTGTCACCTATTGAGCAGAGGTATGGGAAGTTTATTATTCAAACATCACTGAGAAGGGACACACTGTGCTTGGTAAGAGAGTATTGAGGTTGAATTAATATACATGTCTTGTTATGGCCCTGGGATAACGTGGCAACATTTTTTGTGTAATTTGATTACTCTGGAAAGTGATAGATTAACCTATCAAACCCTATCTTTAACACACTTGATGATGCAGGGAGATGAACATGGGCATCACATATTAAAAGTATTTTATTTCAATTTGGCTTTGGGGTTCTTTGGATTAGCCAGAACATAGGAAATAAACTGACAGGCAAAAGAAAGTATACACTTTTTAAAATGAAATTACGGAAACTGGATATTATTGATGTTGACTGTAAGCATCGGATACACAGGGCCTAAACATTAACTTTTTATTTCAAAAGTTGAACTAAAACCAGGTTAACACATTTTGGATAAAATTGGAAAATATTGATAACCACGTGACCTGATTACTGGTGTAAAGTCACGTGAAATTGCTACACATTACTTATGTTGGCCATCCCATCTGTGAAAAACACACCTAAAACCCGTCAAAAGTAACACCATAAACACTCGAATAACTTCTGAAATTTGACAAAAGTTGGATACCAAAGCTACAAGAATCGCCGTTGTTCCTGTACTTCTAATGTAAATGTGTTGTCAAATTACAGCCGAGTTAAGGAGACATTTGACAATCCCGGAACATACAAAACAATGGTCTTTTTGCCCCATGAAGGCTGATATCTGCTTGCGTTAGACCGCCGCCAACGCTATCTCTGCGTGACGTCATTGACGACGACCACCATAGATCGGCGTGTCACTATGCACACGTGCACCAGAAGACCTTGAACTGATAGAATCGAAGTTTTTCGACTGCTCAATAGACAGGTACTGACCGCTGAACTTTGATGTATGGCTAATATCATTATGGCTGTGACAACGTCGGTTTGACTTGCAACGTTACAGCTTTACAATAATTTCTATTATCTCAAGACTTGTCGCTGATTGGACAACTGTCGGACGGTCCACAATGGCGTGTTAGAATCAAACCATACCCTCCAGTTAATGAACAAGCGTCGATACAGGTTTTGCATGAACACAGAAACAGCTGTCAGGTGACGTCATAAGACATTTTTAATTCTCGATCAGACAGTGCATTTAATAATGCCTGACACACGAATCGACCACATTTGGCACCAATTTGGCACATCTTACAAATTGAACGACTTATGGGAATAGAAAGAATTAAAGCTAACGTGTTTTGGTTGTGTTTTTTTTTTATCCCTACATCTTTTGGATTTCTTGTGTGCCAAACTGGCTAATTAAACATTAAAGTTTAGGATTTTCACGTTTTCCTAAATTCATGAACTATCCACTGTACCTTATCTCAAACTTCTAACATATTTAGTTTTTTAATTAAAGTGATTTAAAAAAGAGGTGTTCACTTTCTTTTGCCTGCCAGTTTATAAATGGCATGAATGGCATAACACTTTTTCAGAATTAAGTAAATGTCAGACGTATGGTCAATTTAAGACCATGTTGCAAGTTGAATATGTTTAAGCCAATTTAGATGTTGAAACGGGTAGGCATAATATTATAAACTAGGATTGACGCGTCATTACTTAGGTCTTCAAGACTTCTGCTTGACCTTGAACTTCATGTTGGGACTCTCGATTATTCATCAGTTTCTCTGCTTTTAAGTTTTTTTACAACAGTTCTCTAAAGACAATGACCCTCTGAAAATGGAATGATCGCTTATTAATGGACCCCTACATGATCTTTCTCACGATTAAGACCAATAGTTAGTATTTTCCTACTACGGTGTAACATAGAAAAAGTTGTGCTTTAATTTCCACTTAAGTAGATGTAATCATCATTTAGATTTCATAAATAAGTAATGTCTTATATTCTTCTGAATATTCAATAAATTACTCAAAAATGCTTAAAATTGGACCCCTAGACAACATTCGCAATGTTCGAGGCTTAATTGTAAACCTTTTGATGAAAGGGTTCAACAGAAAAGTTATTGGACTTGAATTGTGCATACATAGGTCTTAATAAAATTTCAATTGCATAAATAGTTTATAAATATAGCAGTTATGATCCTTTCAACATTGTTTAAAATGGCGATTTTCGAAAAATTACAATGCTTGAAATTTATTCTTCTTCATAAATGACATTTCCGCTTAAAAATGAGCTATTACACCTGTTGATATCTAGGGCGGTTAGCGATCAATAATTCTCCAAAAACTATACCACTAAAAAATGCTCAAAATCAAAAAAGATATTTTTGTGAATATGTCCAAATATTACCCAAACTATGAACTTTTATATGATAATGATATGTAATGGAATTGTTAAACTAATTATTAGAAAGAGATGACAATAAGCAAGTTTGACATAAGTTCATTCGTAACAGAAATATGACCCTTTCAAGTCAAAGGCCGAAGATCCCTTTTTCAAAAAGTTCAATTAATTTTTCAAAATGATGTCATCCGAAGACGGTTTAATATAGAGCTGAGGTTGATAAATTCATATAAACAGCAGTGTTTCAGCATCCAAATGAACTACAATATATGTCTGTATGTATTGCAATTTTTAGAAAAAGATTTTCGAAGATGTGTACCCTCAAAACCGCGAAAATTCATAAAATTTGCAGTTTTTGCGAAATAGCAAAAAATCTATTTTTATATTGCGCAGATTTTGCTGAAAGTTTTGTGAAAATATGTTGATTAATTTTCGAGCTATTACGGTTTAAAGTTGTTTCTTTAAGTGGGGATAACTCACGAAAGAAGTCAAACATCCAAAATCGGGCACAAGTTAAGTACACAAAAAATCAGGATAAGAACAATAGGTCTTCACGAAATACGTCTTGAAGACCTAAAAAGGCCATAGTATTAACAATAGGTCTTCCAGAATTTGTCTTGAAGACCTAAAAAAGGCCATAGTGATAACAATAGGTCTTCCAGACATACGTCTTGAAGACCTAACTATTGTAGTAGATTATGTTATTTTGCCACGACAAAGGCTTACCATTAATGCATAAGTTGAAGATGAGTTTCACCTATTCATTTGTTGTCAATGCTACAAGGATGCAGGAAAATGATATTTTCATCACGATAACGTAATGGAGAATGCATGCATGCATGAATCCACTGTTCCGAATGTATTCTCCATCTTAATATACGTCACGAAACATGCATACTGTATGTATTTAGTTCACATTGTAAAGAATAAATTCAATTTATGTGACACCAAAATGAATTATTTTGCAAATTTCGAGTGCTCTTTCATCGGATATGGTACAAGTAGCTACGACCCTCATGAAATGTATTCTTCCACGCACGTGCAGCGCAAGACTTACACGCGAAGTGTTTTTATTGACAGCTAAAACTCTACCTTTCCATGCTGTCCCCGTGCGTTTCCTGTCCAATAGAGAATGCATGATTCTTATTTAGATTCTTAAATAATAATCATCTGTTAACGCAATAGAATGACGTCACCGTGGATTACTATCCATGTAAAGCAGATTTTGAAAAATAATGACTTGCATTGAATAATTGTAAATGTTTTGGTTAATATTGCTACATTTCTAATGGTTCGTCAAATTAGAAACATGTAAAGAAAATTATTTTCATCATTAACTGTCATAATGCCATAAATATATGTTATGGCCTCTACACCGAATATCTGTATACCTGTTACTAGGTATAGCAGCATCACACCATGTAATATGGGTCATGGGCTTATGAACTACATAAAATGTCTATTTGCCAACAAAACCCCCAACCCCTTGTCAAATTGTCACATAGTAGAATCTGATCACTCACCTTTCCTTCAAACCTCCTTTGTCCGCGATCTGCTGTGATGTCAGACATTCTTCTGCTTCGTTTAGGATGTCCAATATACCGACATCCTTTGCTAGAGAGATTGAGACTGCAACTGCACCAGAAACTGCGTATTTCTTGATCATCTCTCTATACCCTTTTGGATCCATCTTGATTGACAGCTTAAACTGCAAATTAATCTGAACCACTTCAGGGGTGAATACTGTATTATATTGTATACATGTAAATATGTTCTATGTAACTCTTTAGCTGCTGTTTGCAGCCTGAGTTTTGAATAAAGGTCAGTTCAGTTCAGACATAAAAAGGTGTCTGTGAGGTAACCTCCCATATACCAGACGGCCCACAAACTCTCACGTAAAAATAACATCCGTTATGGTTCGTTATACTGGATTTGACTACACTGATACCTTTAAAAAACTGGTCCAAACAATAATGAATTATATATATATATATATATATATATATATATATATATATATGTATGAAAGAAATGATATTTTGAATCAATAATTGCCATTACACAATACATATTATCATGCATGAAAACGATAACTTATCTTGTCTCAGTATCACATAATTTAATTCAATGTATATACAATGGAAAACGTCTCCCCGTACTTTGTTCTTGCAGTCACGTTTAACATTAATCTGATTTATTGTAACGTAACGTGATTTGATATAATTAAAACATAGTTTGGACTCGCTGTCGAAATTACTTATCCTTCCGTTTCAGTTAATGACCAATATGTATACATGAGTGTTGATGTCACACTCGTACACTTGTATGTTTAGTGTCCAAACATATTTTCCAGAGATGTTTTAATGGACAGGGTATATGCATAATTAGGATAACAATGATAATTAATTTTACATCTTCATAATTTTCGTGGCATTTATTTGTGAGTGTCCTGTAAAATTTCCATTGGATTATATGTTCATGGAACCTATTTTTATATAACACGAACTAGAACCTCTCTGTTCTTACAAATGGACGAGCGCTATCCTTTGAACCGACATTCTATTTAAAATATTCACACATTTCACAACTTTAATAGTAATGTTACTACCACCATCTACAGGCAATGATAAACCTTATATTCCTTGCTACAGTCGCTGAATGAATTTCATTTTGGTGATAGATTCATTGATATGAACTTATGTTGCTTGAATATTTCATGTTTAATATATCTGACAGAGAGTAAATGAAACTTCAAGATGATTTACATACTGATACTGGTATCGGAAAGTGTTCTTCATTTTCAAAAGGTGGTTATTATATTTGTTATATTCCATATTTGTGCTTGATTACATAACCTATGCATGCTTGCTGTCAGTGCTGTAGAGGCATGAACTTTTAGTCTAATGTTCTCTGTCCAATGTTGGTTCGGTTATCTATCACTAACATATAGAACCAAATTAAATAAGATAATTAAACAAGGAGAGAACATTTCTAAATGTATCTTTAAGACTTATGATGGAATTCATGAAGGACAGGCTCAAAATATACATGACTGTTTTGAATTGTTACCCTCCGTCCGTCCGTATAATGTACCGACGTGCAAAACCAAACGTTATAAAATTTATTTTGTACCAAAGTCATTTTCTCTATTGAATACATATTAATGTTTCCATTATCAAACTCTTTGTATTGTTACTGTACATGTTATATTATCGTGTTTCGATGTATTTATCATCCGAAGATGCCAGCATGCATAAAGAATAACCGAACAATATGTGGGAGAAAAACGGACGCAGTTTATTACAAACACAAGTGGGGCGGCAACCCCTCCACAAGACAAACCCGAATGTTGCTTACCACTTAAGCTATAAGAGAAGGGGAGCCCACATAGACACACATTTATCTCGGCCAATGCCTTTATAACTTGCAAATATTTGCAAGAGAGTTTCCTGAATGGAATTGAGGAACAGGGCCGTTCCTACATCAGAGAGATGTGCGTCGTCTGGTCTATATAGCCCGGGGGCCACAGAGACTATATCGTGCTTGACTGCTTTCCCGCCAAGCTCTGACACTGTAAACGTCGCCCGCCGGTTCAGCCGTTTCCGCTTCCTTTCTACTACTGCTGCATTGTCAGCTGCCACCCACTTCCGCCTGGGTATAATATCTGACCAGACTTGGATAATCTCCGGCATCAGAGCTTGAAGATTATGTAGGTCCTGGATGACTGCCTTACCAAGAGCTGCTCCCGGCGTGTTGGTAAAGGCGTTGGACCCGAGGTGTATCACGAGTGCCTTCGATTGTGGACTACATCTCAGGTTGTTCCTTACCGTCGATGAGAGCTCCGGCCATTTCATGTCAAATATAAAGTAATGTCATTTATTTAGTCTAAGTCTAATAAATATTAATTGGCATGTTTTAGGAATTCTCTATTCATATATTAAAAGAGTTGGAAGCCCATTTGCTTAGGCAGAAATTAAATGCATATGAGCGCAAAGTAAATTTACTTTTACTCTGTGTGTATTTTACTACCATAAGCAATATTGAATATGTGCAAAGTTCGCGGTATAAACAGGGCTTTAATCAGTTCGACACATTTGTTGATTTTTTCGCCTGGAATGCGGGATTGCTGTTCGACAGTGTCTATCGCTATACCTAGAAAAGTAAGTTTTGTTGTGGGATGTACCGTTTTGTCTTCAGCTACTGGGACGCCTAGATCCGCACAGACATTCATGAAAGTTTTGAGTGCTTAGTAGCACGAATTGGTACCTCTGGTTCCGCCAAATAGAAAATCGTCTAGATAGTGGTGAATATGATCTGTGGAGAGATTTTTTCGTGTACGCCATTAAAAAAAAACAAGATTTTTTTTCAAATAACACGCAGCTCGTTCTGCAAGAGAAGAATGCGGATGTCCAGTTGTCAATATTGTCAATTCTTGGTACTTTATTTTTGCACAGTTCAAGATTGCCCTATGAAATAAAAGTGAAATTTATTTGCGAGTCATCGTAATCATCTGAACTGTGTGTTTTCATGAGCCGACCCAAATCAATGTATTCGCCGTTATAAAAATTTTTCCTTCAGGTTTTGTGAAACTAGGGAATCAAAACTGTCATCGGCGCATTCCGCGGCGTGAGGTAGCCGACATCGAATGCTTCGTGTGAAGGTTTACAAGTAGATTGGATAAAGCCGTTTTGCACACGTGGTTGCAAGTCGGCCACGTCTAAATTTAACGAAACATCATTAAAAGTCTCAAAGTCCCTAGCCCTGACGGGTACCGCCATGGGTTATATGAAGGAATGAGGGGAAATCAACATTCACATTATTTGGATTGGGTATATCTGAAAATACAAACTTACCGTTTTCGTTGCTTACTGGCCCCTCATCACGTCTCACGGTCTTGCTTGTATTGTTGTCGCTTGTTGACACCGCTCTCCTCTTCGTTCCCGACTTCTTGGTCTTCTTTTTTATTGTAATGGGCCTAGCCCACGTGGCATGGTATCAAGGTGACGTGACGTTAGTTGAATGTTGACGTGATGAGAGCGCGGCCGGAAAGGACGCGTTTACCGCTTGCAGGGGCTTTTATAACCTAACGTCACGTGACGTCAGTTTGCGAAAGGGAGAGTTAGCTCCCTTAGACCGTGTTCTCGGATAATTATGGGAATTATCTTAGAAATGGTGATAAGTTCATTTATTTTAAATGAATGATTTTGTCTATCTCGTTAGTATATGGGATGGGTCCATTATATCAATGGGTAACACTAGGATGTAACCACAGTCACACCTGACTGATTCGTCTGGTATTGGGACGTCTGATTTATGGGATGTCCCAAGGTCGTGAATAGACGGTTAGGTCTCATACTGCCTACATCCCACTCTGCCTACAAAAAATAGTGTAGGCAGTTTGGGAAATGATTTTTTACCCATAGCATAATGGAACAACCCATTTTCCAGTTACTAACATCACGACAGAAACAGTTAACCTGTTTGTTTAGTATTACAAATATTCAAGTCAGAGTACCTAAATTCTTGCATTTACTAACCGTTTTACTAATAGCTTCATGTAGTTATACAATTAAACAGAAACAGCTAACATGTTTATTGAGCACAACAAATAGTCATGTGAGAGAAGGATTAACTGATGTTAGATCGACTCATGATATGATCTGACCTGACTTCTGTAGCGTAACAAATGGGGTAGAAAGGAGGGTATATTGAACGTCTGTGAACTATAAGTAGCACGTTATGCTCTAGTTCCTCCCAAGGTCGTGAATAGACCTGACTTCTGAAGCGAAACAAATGGGGCAGAAACGAGGGTATATTGAACAATAAGCAAGAGGAGATGAGACTTATGATATAAACCAAATATACTTTGGTCTAAAAGGAACATAACTTTTATGTGCTTCCATTTTGTATATTTCTACCACCTCCTCATCATTATTTTTTTCACCAAAAGAAAAAGAAAAGAAAGTCCTAACGCCCTCGCCCCTTTTGAAAAAAATGTACTCCAAAACCATTTAACTTTTTTATGCAGCCTAAATAGCATACCCCAAACGATTTCCGTTAATCTCTGCTTTAAAGGTACATCCATTGTGTTGTTGGGGGTCAAATATGCCAAACGTTATAAATGGTCTTACTTTATCGAGAAGTACCAACTGTTACCGAAAACTACCATTTTGATGATACTCGACTTAGTATATTGACGATATGAAGGTAAAAGTGTCGATTTCTGATCGAAAACCGGACAATGCACTTGGTGTGGCGCGCGCCAATGAGTCAAACGTAATTTTGGAATCTTATTTAAACCAGATAAAATTACAAATTTGGGTTGATAATGTTTAATAGGTCATATAACTACTGTTCATGTAAATAGGACATGCACTTTCGGTTTATGCACATGTATAATGATGTTACTCGATTTTAATTGGAAACTAGTCATTATGATATATTTGGCGATTGGGGATGAATATGCAAGCTTAGTGAATTTGTTTGTATTGTTAACAGCACATATGACCTGTTGGAACGTATTTAAGCCAAATAAAATTGTATGAAACACAATGGATGCACCTTTAATGTTAATGCATGACAACATTGTTTACAAATATAGAGAAAATATAACGTATACACCCGGAATAAAGTCGCCAAGCATAAATTTGTTATGTTTATGCTAAAAATGCTAAATAGAATTTAACACAACAATGCTTATGCACTAACCTCTATTGGTATGCGAGAGCGAAATTCGGCCAGCAATCGTGAATTCTTTCAGGACAGCGCTCCAAGGGAGGTAACTCATTATTTTCTAAAATTCAAACCTGTATATGATGAGAGGTATGGTGGCTGATATCTGCCATTCGCGTCCTCGCTACTTCTTGTTATTAGAACCTAGGGCGAAGTAGCGAACTGGCGATGCGAAGTAGCAAACACGTGATACGAAGTAACGAAAACGTGATGCGAAGAAGCGAAGTGGCGATGCGAAGTGGCGATGCGAAGTAGCGATACAAAATAGCAAAATAGCAAAGAGTTTTACTTCGCTTCTTCTCATCGCTTCTTCTCATCGTAGTAGCGAAGTGGCGATGTGAAGAAGCGATGTGGCGATGCGAAGTAGCGATGTGGCGATGTGAAGTAGCGAAGTGGCAATGCGAAGTAGCGAAGATGCGAAATGGCGAAGTAGCGAAATGACAAATAAGCGAAGGGGCGAAGTAGCGAAGTTGCATTATGAGATAAAAAAAATTCTGACTGTGGCACTAGGACGCTTCCGTACATCTGCAAAAATACAAAAATGTGATGTCAAATGAGGACGCATGTTACACCATTAAGATTTTACGTATTATGTAACATTTTGTCTGTGGAAATGGAACTGTTACATAACAATATTTGTATTTCAGTTTTAATTATAATGTTTAAAAACGTATGCAAAGTCTGCATCATTAGCCTTTTGACCGTTCATGCTGTACGTCAACTTCTCGGTGCAAGGCATAAATCTTGCCAGTCTCCATTACTGGCTGATTTAGGCCTTTCAGTATTTCCTTAAGAAATCTGTGCTTATAAATCCAGGCCCGCTATGCATTTCTGGTGCAGTGATTCACTATCTAGGCACAACAAAGCGAGGGAAATACCGCAAGGCTTAAAGATAGTCTAACCATAGGGGGGTAGGTTTCGCGGAAATTATTCTGACAGCAATAAAGAATAAAGACACAAAGTATTGGATAAAATATCCACCCCAAAATAGAAGAAAAAACGTTTTTAAAAAATACTTCACTTACACAGCCGCCAAACGTTCCATTAGCCAATCAGCTGCTAGCGGAGGTGTGACGTGTTACTCAGGAGTCGTGCCCTAACAATTATCTGGCTCATGTTATTGTTTACATTATACACTCGTATAGCCGTGACATATTTTTCGCTGATTTCACTTGTCTAAACAACCTCAACGTGATCGAAGTTATTAGAAACAATGTCGGCAGTGTTCTGTATGATGGCGGAGAGGGGACATCGCTCATTCACCCTCGCGATAAAGCGATAAAGCGATATGACATCACGACAAAGCGATATGGTCACACGACAAAGCGATTTAGCAATACGACAAAGCGATATATCAACACGACAAAGCGATAAAGCAACACGACAAAGCGATATAGCAACACGACAAAGCGATAAGGTCGTATGACAAAGCGATATGGCGGCACGAAAGCGATATTGCCGCACGACAAAGCGATAAATACATTTCGTTTTGTCGCACAGTTATATGCTTCATCGCTCTTTCGCTTTATCGCTTTATCACTCTTTCGCTCTTTCGCTCTTTCGCTCTATCGCTTTATCGCTTTGTCGCGCCACTGTACCTTTTTGGAATATTTGAGAGTGTATACTATTTTTTTCTAATGAAATGATTGTATGTATTGTTCTTACAATTGAACTTTTTAATTGCATGTTCTTGTCTGAAATTGTTCTAACTAAATGATAATACTTTACCTTTAAGGCTACTTCAAAAGATGTGCTTTATGCTCATTAAGATTTAATTGGCTCAAAAACTTGAATTGAGCAGGAAAACCAAAGAGAATACCAATGTTTTGTAATAGAATACCAAGATTTGTAGAGGTATTCAAAAACAGTTCCAGTCAAGCCGAATCGTTTTATATATGATCATATTTTTGTTTTTATTCTCTGTTTTACAAAATGCACAATTCTCGTCATTTGCAAACTGCATATAGTTTTAAAATCATTCTTGGTATTAAGTATGCTGTGTAATTTTACATCAATTGTACAGCATCTGTACCGCAAAAAAACTATTTTCCCATTTTAAAGAATGTAGATCGAAATGCCCACTTTTCATATACATTTGTTCATTTAATACCATTATTCACACGGTCACAACATATCTAAGCTTTAAATCATTTAAGTTATTAAATGCCTTATTAATAATCAAGGTATATATCCGCATGAGAAATTCATTACAAATGCATAACCAAACTAGTACACGTTTATGGATTAATTATATGACACCCTCAATTTTACAAGTAAAATTCGTTTGATAATGAATTTGATAATAGTTCTAAAAACGACTTACACTCTGATAAAATAATTGTCTAATTTAGAAAAAATGAAAGTAGGCCTTTTGCTGGGCAAATACATGTAATGAGGAGAAAGAAGACACTTGGAGGAAATATATGGGGGTGCGTGAGCGCTGAGGACCCACCCCCACTCCCTCCGCTACTGCTGAAGTTGTTGTTCATCTACTATTTACACCTACCTCTAATGTACATTTTATTTGGAGAAGACACAGAGTTAGTTTCATAAATATATGTAAGCTGATTGAACCAACCATTAAAGTCAGACGACTTTGTAACCTCCAATACTTATACGAATGTAAGCTAAGCTCCATACTTTGAAGACGCACATCTTATCATCATATTAGTAAGTCATGACCATGTACAGAGTTCGCAGTTTTTATGTCTCTGTAACATTAACCCCAATATTGTAGCAAGGGTTGAACGTGGACATTGTTAATTAAGAAATGAGCAATATGTTATTATAATTCAATAGTGGTTAACATTATTATACTATAGCAGAATAACAGCATTTTGCTTATGCTTATAGTATATAATTGAGATTAACAGAAGAAGGTATTCAATGTTGGGCTCTAAATGTCAGAAATATTCTCTATGAATATGTTTTTTGGTACATGTGGCAAAATGAAGATTTTAACTGTATTAGTTCTTTTATAGCAACCAATAAGGAGAGGTGTATATCTATTGATACTCAAAAGTGGTCAGAAACTGTTTCAACACATTCTAAACTTCAAAAGCTGTTCTTGGCTCTGAACATTGTCCATTGTAAACATCCGAATACATATAATTAGAAATACATGCTATTTAGATAGTGAACACATATAACAAGGTTACATTTGGGATAACACTACTTTCAATAGTACAAACTCTTGTACTTTTTCGGGTCGAGTCCCATGCGGGATTCGAACCGACACCCTCAGAGTAACTCTGAAATACTTTGCCAATTTTGTATTATCCCATGCACTGAGTCAGAATACCATTTTGTATTATTTATCGATTTCTCAACGACTTTACCCAGATATTACATTGAAATTCCTGGTTATAAAAAATCTATTAAATTGTTTAACTCTTTAGCGAAATAGTTGTAATCAACTAGGATGTCCTCAACAGTCAGGAAAATGCATTTTACTACTATGCAATTTATAATGCCATGAGCCGGTGTCACGAAATAAAATCTCCCCCGGTATAAAATCTCCCCCCGGAGATTTTGTACCGGTACAAATCCTCCCCCCATAGAATAAAATCTCCCCCCTCCACGAAATAAAATCTCCCCCTGGAATAGAATCGCCCCTCCATAACATTTTTATAGATACTGTTAAATTTGTGAAATAAAATTTTTAAAATATTGAAATAATTACAACAGTTTGTATAAATGTTAGTTTAGAAGGATTTTTGTAAACTATTTCCGTCAATTATTTGGTAAAAATAATAACTTTTTTATAAACGGTTAATGTATACCGGGTGGGTTGAACAAACGTTGAGGCAGTTCAAGGGGGAATATCTCAGTGAGATTTGGTGTACACACATCTCTAAAAACTACAGGGGGAGAGTTTATACCGCTGAGATGTATATATACACTGATCTATACTGGGTGTGAACTAAATACTTATATACATGTAGAGGGTAGGATCTATACTGGTTGTGAACTACATACTCATATACATGTAGATGGAGGATCTATACTGGTTGTGAACTAAATACTTATATACATGTAGAGGGGGAGGATCTATACTGGATGTGAACTACATACTTATATACATGTAGAGGGGGAGGATCTATACTGGATGTGAACTACATACTTATATACATGTAGAGGGGGAGGATCTATACTGGATGTGAACTACATACTCATATACATGTAGAGGGGAGGATCTATACTGGTTGTGAACTAAATACTTATATACATGTAGAGGGGGAGGATCTATACTGGGTGTGAACTAAATACTTATATACATGTAGAGGGGAGGATATATACTGGATGTGAACTACATACTCATATACATGTAGATGGAGGATCTATACTGGATGTGAACTACATACTCATATACATGTAGAGGGGGAGGATCTATACTGGATGTGAACTACATACTTATATACATGTAGAGGGGGAGGATCTATACTGGTTGTGAACTACATACTCATATACATGTAGAGGGGGAGGATCTATACTGGATGTGAACTACATACTTATATACATGTAGAGGGGGAGGATCTATACTGGATGTGAACTACATACTTATATACATGTAGAGGGGGAGGATCTATACTGGATGTGAACTACATACTTATATACATGTAGAGGGGGAGGATCTATACTGGATGTGAACTACATACTCATATACATGTAGAGGGGAGGATCTATACTGGTTGTGAACTACATACTTATATACATGTAGAGGGGGAGGATCTATACTGGATGTGAACTACATACTTATATACATGTAGAGGGGGAGGATCTATACTGGATGTGAACTACATACTTATATACATGTAGAGGGGGAGGATCTATACTGGATGTGAACTACATACTCATATACATGTAGAGGGGAGGATCTATACTGGTTGTGAACTAAATACTTATATACATGTAGAGGGGGAGGATCTATACTGGGTGTGAACTAAATACTTATATACATGTAGAGGGGAGGATCTATACTGGATGTGAACTACATACTTATATACATGTAGAGGGGGAGGATCTATACTGGATGTGAACTACATACTTATATACATGTAGAGGGGGAGGATCTATACTGGATGTGAACTACATACTTATATACATGTAGAGGGGGAGGATCTATACTGGATGTGAACTACATACTCATATACATGTAGAGGGGAGGATCTATACTGGTTGTGAACTACATACTTATATACATGTAGAGGGGGAGGATCTATACTGGATGTGAACTACATACTTATATACATGTAGAGGGGGAGGATCTATACTGGATGTGAACTACATACTTATATACATGTAGAGGGGGAGGATCTATACTGGATGTGAACTACATACTCATATACATGTAGAGGGGAGGATCTATACTGGTTGTGAACTAAATACTTATATACATGTAGAGGGGGAGGATCTATACTGGGTGTGAACTAAATACTTATATACATGTAGAGGGGAGGATATATACTGGATGTGAACTACATACTCATATACATGTAGATGGAGGATCTATACTGGATGTGAACTACATACTCATATACATGTAGAGGGGGAGGATCTATACTGGATGTGAACTACATACTTATATACATGTAGAGGGGGAGGATCTATACTGGATGTGAACTACATACTTATATACATGTAGAGGGGGAGGATCTATACTGGTTGTGAACTACATACTCATATACATGTAGAGGGGGAGGATCTATACTGGATGTGAACTACATACTTATATACATGTAGAGGGGGAGGATCTATACTGGATGTGAACTACATACTTATATACATGTAGAGGGGGAGGATCTATACTGGATGTGAACTACATACTTATATACATGTAGAGGGGGAGGATCTATACTGGATGTGAACTACATACTCATATACATGTAGAGGGGAGGATCTATACTGGTTGTGAACTACATACTTATATACATGTAGAGGGGGAGGATCTATACTGGATGTGAACTACATACTTATATACATGTAGAGGGGGAGGATCTATACTGGATGTGAACTACATACTTATATACATGTAGAGGGGGAGGATCTATACTGGATGTGAACTACATACTTATATACATGTAGAGGGGGAGGATCTATACTGGATGTGAACTACATACTTATATACATGTAGAGGGGGAGGATCTATACTGGTTGTGAACTATATACTTATATACATGTAGAGGGGAGGATCTATACTGGTTGTGAACTACATACTTATATACATGTAGAGGGGAGGATCTATACTGGTTGTGAACTACATACTTATATACATGTAGAGGGGGAGGATCTATACTGGATGTGAACTACATACTTATATACATGTAGAGGGGGAGGATCTATACTGGATGTGAACTACATACTTATATACATGTAGAGGGGGAGGATCTATACTGGATGTGAACTACATACTTATATACATGTAGAGGGGGAGGATCTATACTGGATGTGAACTAAATACTTATATACATGTAGAGGGGGAGGATCTATACTGGTTGTGAACTATATACTTATATACATGTAGAGGGGAGGATCTATACTGGTTGTGAACTACATACTTATATACATGTAGAGGGGAGGATCTATACTGGTTGTGAACTACATACTTATATACATGTAGAGGGGGAGGATCTATACTGGATGTGAACTACATACTTATATACATGTAGAGGGGGAGGATCTATACTGGATGTGAACTACATACTTATATACATGTAGAGGGGGAGGATCTATACTGGATGTGAACTACATACTTATATACATGTAGAGGGGGAGGATCTATACTGGATGTGAACTAAATACTTATATACATGTAGAGGGGGAGGATCTATACTGGATGTGAACTACATACTTATATACATGTAGAGGGGGAGGATCTATACTGGTTGTGAACTACATACTCATATACATGTAGAGGGGGAGGATCTATACTGGATGTGAACTACATACTCATATACATGTAGAGGGGGAGGATCTATACTGGTTGTGAACTACATACTTATATACATGTAGAGGGGGAGGATCTATACTGGATGTGAACTACATACTTATATACATGTAGAGGGGGAGGATCTATACTGGATGTGAACTACATACTTATATACATGTAGAGGGGGAGGATCTATACTGGATGTGAACTACATACTTATATACATGTAGAGGGGGAGGATCTATACTGGATGTGAACTAAATACTTATATACATGTAGAGGGGGAGGATCTATACTGGATGTGAACTACATACTTATATACATGTAGAGGGGGAGGATCTATACTGGATGTGAACTACATACTTATATACATGTAGAGGGGGAGGATCTATACTGGATGTGAACTAAATACTCATATACATGTAGAGGGGAGGATCTATACTGGATGTGAACTAAATACTTATATGCATGTAGAGGGGGAGGATCTATACTGGGTGTGAACTACATACTTATATACATGTAGAGGGTAGGATCTATACTGGTTGTGAACTACATACTCATATACATGTAGATGGAGGATCTATACTGGTTGTGAACTAAATACTTATATACATGTAGAGGGGGAGGATCTATACTGGATGTGAACTACATACTTATATACATGTAGAGGGGGAGGATCTATACTGGTTGTGAACTAAATACTTATATACATGTAGAGGGGGAGGATCTATACTGGATGTGAACTAAATACTTATATACATGTAGAGGGGGAGGATCTATACTGGTTGTGAACTAAATACTTATATACATGTAGAGGGGGAGGATCTATACTGGATGTGAACTAAATACTTATATACATGTAGAGGGGGAGGATCTATACTGGATGTGAACTACATACTCATATACATGTAGAGGGGAGGATCTATACTGGTTGTGAACTACATACTCATATACATGTAGAGGGGAGGATCTATACTGGTTGTGAACTACATACTTATATACATGTAGAGGGGGAGGATCTATACTGGATGTGAACTACATACTTATATACATGTAGAGGGGGAGGATCTATACTGGATGTGAACTACATACTTATATACATGTAGAGGGGGAGGATCTATACTGGATGTGAACTACATACTTATATACATGTAGAGGGGGAGGATCTATACTGGATGTGAACTACATACTTATATACATGTAGAGGGGGAGGATCTATACTGGTTGTGAACTATATACTTATATACATGTAGAGGGGAGGATCTATACTGGTTGTGAACTACATACTTATATACATGTAGAGGGGAGGATCTATACTGGTTGTGAACTACATACTTATATACATGTAGAGGGGGAGGATCTATACTGGATGTGAACTACATACTTATATACATGTAGAGGGGGAGGATCTATACTGGATGTGAACTACATACTTATATACATGTAGAGGGGGAGGATCTATACTGGATGTGAACTACATACTTATATACATGTAGAGGGGGAGGATCTATACTGGATGTGAACTAAATACTTATATACATGTAGAGGGGGAGGATCTATACTGGTTGTGAACTATATACTTATATACATGTAGAGGGGAGGATCTATACTGGTTGTGAACTACATACTTATATACATGTAGAGGGGAGGATCTATACTGGTTGTGAACTACATACTTATATACATGTAGAGGGGGAGGATCTATACTGGATGTGAACTACATACTTATATACATGTAGAGGGGGAGGATCTATACTGGATGTGAACTACATACTTATATACATGTAGAGGGGGAGGATCTATACTGGATGTGAACTACATACTTATATACATGTAGAGGGGGAGGATCTATACTGGATGTGAACTAAATACTTATATACATGTAGAGGGGGAGGATCTATACTGGATGTGAACTACATACTTATATACATGTAGAGGGGGAGGATCTATACTGGATGTGAACTACATACTTATATACATGTAGAGGGGGAGGATCTATACTGGATGTGAACTAAATACTCATATACATGTAGAGGGGAGGATCTATACTGGATGTGAACTACATACTTATATACATGTAGAGGGGGAGGATCTATACTGGGTGTGAACTAAATACTTATATACATGTAGAGGGGGAGGATCTATACTGGATGTGAACTACATACTCATATACATGTAGATGGAGGATCTATACTGGTTGTGAACTACATACTCATATACATGTAGAGGGGGAGGATCTATACTGGATGTGAACTACATACTTATATACATGTAGAGGGGGAGGATCTATACTGGATGTGAACTACATACTCATATACATGTAGAGGGGAGGATCTATACTGGTTGTGAACTACATACTTATATACATGTAGAGGGGGAGGATCTATACTGGATGTGAACTACATACTTATATACATGTAGAGGGGGAGGATCTATACTGGATGTGAACTACATACTCATATACATGTAGTGGGGAGGATCTATACTGGTTGTGAACTACATACTTATATACATGTAGAGGGGGAGGATCTATACTGGATGTGAACTACATACTTATATACATGTAGAGGGGGAGGATCTATACTGGATGTGAACTAAATACTTATATGCATGTAGAGGGGGAGGATCTATACTGGGTGTGAACTACATACTTATATACATGTAGAGGGTAGGATCTATACTGGTTGTGAACTACATACTCATATACATGTAGATGGAGGATCTATACTGGTTGTGAACTAAATACTTATATACATGTAGAGGGGGAGGATCTATACTGGATGTGAACTACATACTTATATACATGTAGAGGGGGAGGATCTATACTGGTTGTGAACTAAATACTTATATACATGTAGAGGGGGAGGATCTATACTGGATGTGAACTAAATACTTATATACATGTAGAGGGGGAGGATCTATACTGGTTGTGAACTAAATACTTATATACATGTAGAGGGGGAGGATCTATACTGGATGTGAACTAAATACTTATATACATGTAGAGGGGGAGGATCTATACTGGATGTGAACTACATACTCATATACATGTAGAGGGGAGGATCTATACTGGTTGTGAACTACATACTTATATGCATGTCTGATTAAAACTACATGTATATCTTTATGTGAGCAGAATGAAGCCATTCAAGTGTGAAAGAGACGATTTTGAAACCTCAAATTCTTATTCGAATGTCGCTGAGCTCCATGCACTGAAGGCGTACAACCTATTACCATCAAACTAATTATTCATGGCGATGCGCGGAGTTCACATTTTCAATAAATATACCCAAAACGTGCTTTTTCATGAATCATACCCATTATTCCTGTCGCACATATTAATACACAATGTCACACAAATATTCTACTGTGATATAGCCTAATAGTGTCTTTATACGTTATGATGTACACAATGTAACCCAGTAAACAAAATTATATATTTAATTTTGATAATGATAGATTATTTTATTCTTTCCTTTGATTTGTTAGTGAATGTCTAAATAATATACCAGCGTTGTTACAATAGATTTCCAAACTTGTATCTTACATAATGTTGATGAATATATATCAGAAGTTAACAATTTCAATTCTTTATTTCTGAAGTGTAGGCCATCGGCCCATAACGACATATGTTATATATGACAAGACATGATGTGTACAGCAACAGTCATTCAATAAACATCTTTGGTACATGGCATGAAAAATAAAGCTTGCTAAATTATTGAGGATTTTACAATTCGATGTTGACATGGGGAGTTTAAATTTAGTTTTATTTGGATTTGTACAAACAGTTTCCGGCAAATTATTGAGGCGGAGCTCTTTACATTTGGAACACACAAGAAGGAAATGGTATTCATCCTCAATTATAGCAGTCATCGCATTGTAAACATAATCTATCATTTCTATCTATATTATTTTTTTTTTAAAAACACGACCCGTTTCAATTCTTAAATGATGCGAAAAACACGTAAATTGGGCTAATGCTACTCTAAACTTTTTAACAACAACCGTATTCAAATATAATTCCTTAGACAGTGAAGCTTTAAAATAAGAGTAAGCTATGGAGTTGGAGTGCCGTTTTGAAGTGAACTATACCAATTCTGTTCATGAATACATTTTTGTCGACACAGAAATTCTGAGAAAAACGAAGTAGGCAGATAAACAAATTGTTGTTCCCAAACAAAACCAAAGCCAAAACTGTACAATAAATCTCGACACTTTGAGGCCCAATTAACTTTATCATTTTCTATACCTTTTAACATCATATAATAAAAAAAATTGGGATGCCGAGTGTCAGACATAATTAATGATTTTAACCAACATTTGATAGCTATTATATGCAAAAATATAGAGTAAGTAGAATAAATCAGAGTGCGCCGATTTAAATTTATATAAACTTTGTTTTGCTCAATTGAATCTATTAAACCAGTCACGTAAAGTATGTCTAAGGAAGTATGTATCTAAGGTTTAGACACACCATGTCAGCGTTTTGAATTAATGTATTAGAGTTGCAGATGTCTGTTTCAATTAGCATGGATTTCTCAATTATTCACAGTAGGTTGTTTTGTAGAGAAATCTTATTTTATGTTTATTCAAATTCTTAATGAAAATAAACTTGTATTAATTATATTCATATTATAGCGACCTTCAAAATGTGAATCCAAATACCAAGTCAAATGAAAAGAAACCAGTATTATACTGTTATGTAAAAGATTTAGGTCGACATGTCCTATTGCTCTTTCGCTTTATCGCTCTTTTATATTTATGTCGCGTTATTATATCGCTTTGTCGTGTGGTCATATCGCTTTGTTGTACGGCCTTATCGCTTTGTCGTACGGCCTTATCGCTTTGTCGTGTAGCCTTATCCTTTGTCGTACGGCCTTATCGCTTTGTCGTGTGACCATTTCGCTTTGTCGTATGGCTATATCGCTTTGTCGTGTGGCCATATCGCTTTGTCGTGTAGCAATATCGCTTTTTCGCTTTATCGCATTAATGCCACAGGGCGAAAGAGCGATGTCCCCTCTCGGCCATCATACTATAGCGTAACTTCGTGTGTTTGTCTATCACTGACCATTTTCCGCTATTTCAGACTCTGATTCTAGCAATAAGATCTCACTTTGAACAAGTTAGTCTAGTGATAACGAAGATTTGTAAGAAGAACTAGCGGATGTACATTCGGGATCATCTTGCTAGCACCAACACATCTCGTTTCTATGTCTCACGTTTATCTATTCCATTATTTAACATTTGAAATGAAATGAAAACACATAGGTATGATACTATCTCAAAGTATTTTAATTCTAGAAAGTGAAACTTCCTATGTATAACTATGGGAATTATTTAACTCTCATCAAGTACAGGACATAATGAAAATTACTTAACAATTTTAAGAAAGAGAAATACATGTACAACAAAACCTACCGTGTGAGGTTACTTTCTCATTCCATGATAATCCGTTGTCATTAATCATTATGGACATATATGTTTCCTCCATCTATGGATTTTCTTCACTTTGGAAATTTCATTGGCTGTTTGCTTTGACCAATACGAGCTTAGTATGTTTGACACATTGCAAGCAATACACTAACAATTTACTATAAGTTCGTTAACACAACATCAATCGTGTCACCCTGCTCACGACATCAAAGGATTGTCATCTCGTTAAACCTTAGGCCCCATCTGACTGTTATGTAACATCCTGTATCACATCCCATCCCGTCACACTCCCTTTTGCAATTTCGGAATTGTACCGATGTTAAAACGGAACACACGGTCATGGTAAGTTGATCACATTTCTTTAGTTCCAATTAATTCATTTAAAAATGGGAAAGATACATATTCCATATATTTATCGATGCGTTTTAAACAGTTAAGTAAAACCTTCTTGCAATATAAATGTAAGGAAAATGGACCAGCTGATTATCCTATAAACATTGTTACATATAATGATGAAGAGATGATTTCTTTTCCTTAGAATCTAAGTTTCGTGGTAAATTTAAACTTAGTTTAGAGACTGTTAGATATAACAATATTTTAAGATTTTTCCTTTTTGTAAATTACCTAATCTTAATCTGATTGAAGATGAATACATGTTCTCCTGTTACTATAAAGCATACCTAGACTAAGTACTATTCTTGGTAAATATTTGGAATATCCCATATCACAATACAGTTTTCTAAATCTGATGTCCTCAACCATTGTAAATGTTTAAATAAGTTATGCCTTTTTTATATCATGTTAGGAAAATGATGAAGCCTGATTTTTCAGTAAAGCTCATGCGATGCTGTATCTATAAATGTATATTTTAGGTCAGTGGTATTACACCGAATCTAAGTGATTGTAAATGTACACGATTAAATATTTAACGTTAGTAAACCAGTAACAGTTAGTTATAATGCAATGTTTTATTGTCAAATATTGAGAAATATTGACGCAGTAGACCTCAAACTATAGGCCACTTCAAACACAAAATCAAGCATAAAATTAAACGTAATTATTTATACTTACCTGTTGACCAGACCTACTATGCCTTACCTCCTATAGGTAATGCTATTTCAACCTCAACACAGACGAACTTGAAAGTGGAGTAAGGGATGCGTAAAATCCCTATCCAAGGGCAGGTAAGTCTGCCTGGTCTCGTGACGTCACTACCGGAATAAGCCACTCTCCGAAAGTCCCAAAGGGCAAGACAGACCAAGAGGGGAGGATGGGAGGGCCTAGAGCGTAGGTCTGGTCAAGTATAAATAATTACGTTTAATCAAAAACGTACTATTATTTAAATACCTATCTGTTGACCAGACCTACTATGCCTAGAATCCCACCGCAAGGAGGCGGGTCAGTAGATATTTGTTAGAGACGGGACCAGCAGCCAGCCCTGAGTGTAAGCTAACCTACGAGTCCTCCATCCAGTGATGAGGACAAGGTACAGCCCGGGAGATACTATCTCTACCGTTGAACGGATCGAAGAGACAACCCAGCCACTCAACTTCAGATCAACACATTACCCCCCAACCCCAACAGGGAGGGGGCGTAAGCGAAGCTAAGGAAAAAATCAACAACAGACAAGGAGCTAGGAACATAAACAAGTTTATTTACAATGAACCTTAAGGCTTCTCAGAGGGTTGAACCCTTCTTGGTCTGGTTGGGGGGACCACCTTCGCCCGAGCGAACACTTGTGGCCCCAGCCTAGAGATGCCCTCCAGATCAGCTGTGGAGACATCCCGTAGGTAATGGTTGGCGAAGACCTCTGACGAACGCCAAAAACACCCCGCCATGACATCCGAAACCGCGATGTTGCAGTGGTAAGCCATCGTGGCTGACACTGCCCGGATCTCATGAGGGTTGGACCGCGAAGGGGGAGGCAGGTCCGCGGCCTTGTACGCATCGATGACCGCCGACCTCAGGTACACCCCCAACGCTCGCTTATCTAGCTCTTATTACTTCTCAGCGAATGAGGTAAAAACAGGCGACGCCTGCCATCTCTCAACCTGCGGGTACATTGAACGTACTCCCTCAGGGCCCTCACCGGACACAGAGAGAGATCCACCTCATCTGAGTCAGAACCCAAAGCCGGAATAGAGAAAGTACGGCCCGCTTCATCAGCCGCCTGGTTTTTGCAGACAAAGTCGGTAGCTAATCCAAGAAAGGCTGAACCTCCCTCCCTGACCTCAAAGCGTAGAAGGTCCGCTTGCAAGGCATGGATCTCGGAAATCCGCGCTGCGGAGGCCATGGCCACCAGAAAGATGACCTTGATGGTGAGAGGGAGGAGGGGTACGTCAGAAAACGGTTCATACGTATCGGAGCACAGATGGTTGAGCACAACTGCTAAGTCCCACTCAGGAGGTCCTTGAGTACCGACACATCCAACCCTGGTGACCTCTTCCTGAGACATGTTGGTGTTAATCGATGACGCCTTAAGATGCCTGGAGTTGCGTAGGTATACCAAGTACTCCGCCACCTGAGGAACTGAGGCCTCTGTCGGGATGAAATCCCTCTGAACACAGAAAGAGGCGAAGGCCTGCCACTGGAAATCATAGAGTTTCCTAGTGGTCTTCCTATGAGAGGTAGCTATGGCATTGGCGACGCACCTTGAGTATCTACTGCTCCTTAGCCCTCTTTTAATAAAAGCCAAGCGTGAAGGCAGAACACCTGAGGGTTCTCGTGTAGCCTTCCGCTTGGCCTGCTGAGGAGCAGATCCCTCCGCGACTGAATCGGAACAGGTTCCTGAAGACAGAGTCGCCGGAGAGGAACGAACCACGGTCGGGCTGGCCACCACGGGGCGACAAGAAGAAGACGAAGAACCCGAGGTCCCTATCTTGGCTACAACTTGGGAGAGGATGGCCGGCGGCGGAAAAGCATAGGCGTCCATCACCTCCCACTCTAACGAGAGCGCGTCTAAGCCCATCGCTAGGGGGTCCGGTACTGGAGAGACATAGGTCGGTAACTGGTGATTTAGACATGTCGCGAACAGGCCTATTAGAGGAGTGCAGAATTGAAGACACAACCCCTTGAAAACCACCGGATTCAGTTGCCACTCCGTCGGGGGAGGGGCATCTGGTCGCGACAGTGCATCCGCCAAGATGATTTTGGCACCTGGAATGTGGACTGCTCGAATGTCCAGGTCCACCTCGTCCACCAGTTCGAACAGCTGGAGCGACAAGCGTAGCAGAGACTCTGCCCTGGTGGACCCCTGCTTGTTGATCGACCAAGCAGCTGCTGAACTGTCCGTGTGGACTAGCAGACACTGACCTCGCAACCGTGTCTGCCAGTACTGAATAGCTAGACGAACTGCGTCCAACTCGAGGACGTTGATGTGCTGGTTCTGGTCCGACTGAGACCAGACCCCCCGCGTGACCCATATGCGCCCCCCACCCCTGGGTGGAGGCGTCCACAAACAGGTGAGCTGAGGGGGGACGAGGGCGAAGTGGAACTCCGGAGAACACACTCTCGTCCACCCGCCACCAAGCCAGGAAACGATGGAGATCTGGGGTTAAAGCTATGGCATGACGGCAACGCGTCTCCCTGATGTTGGGGTTCACCTGTAACGGGCGAAGGAACAGCCTCACCTTGCGGGTCAGGTCCTGAGCAGATGTTAGTAACCCCAACACTCTTTGCCACTGACGAAGGGAGAGCGACACGTCGAGCGCGCGAACCATCAGACGATCGTAACGAGCCATCCGCTCCCTCGTGACGAACCCGCGGAACAGCTGAGTGTCTAGGATGGCCCCTAGGAACTTCAGGCGAGTCGCCGGAACCAAGTCCGACTTCTCTAAGTTCACTAACCACCCCAGACGACGGAACGGGTTTATCGTGAACCTGAGCTGCGCCTCGAGCACGACAGGAGAACGGTCGTGAGCGAGCCCATCGTCCAAATACATTAGGAACTGAATGTCGCACTGGTGCAGGAATTGGACGATAGGCTTAGTCACCCGTGTGAATAGCCAGGGGGCGGACGAGATCCCGAACGGTAGAACGTTCCACTGAAACCCTTCGGAAGACAACGCGTAGTCAAGTGGATCAACCCTAAGGCGAATGACCGGCGGAGAGAAAGACAAGCGTAGGCCTACGCAAGTCAGACGAGACGAAGCGAGTCAAAAACCCCAGGCGACAAGGATACTGGGGGAGGGTCCGCTTAGGCCGTGCGAACCAAGCAGTAACCCGACGCAGGTGAGAGAAAAAACAAGCGACACGACTTGCACGTGCAAAGCATGCAACCACCCCGCCAGTCAGCACACACCTAGCACATGTCAACAAGACCCCTTGTAACTCAACACCTGATAGAAAAACAGATTGTCTAACAACCTGCTAACGACGAACGTACATAGTTCATAGCGTGAAAAGTATCTCTTAATTAAATAAGCAGATAAAATAGCAATAGCAACAAAGCGCTAACAAAAACCTAGTCACAGAACAAAATACGTCTGTCTTGCCCTGCAACAAATAGGAGAGTGACTTATTCCGGTAGTGACGTCACGAGACCAGGCAGATTTTACGCATCCCTTACTCCACTTTCAAGTTCGTCTGTGAAATAGCATTACCTATAGGAGGTAAGGCATAGTAGGTCTGGTCAACAGATAGGTATTTAAATAATTGAAATAATAATAACGTTTATAATTTTTAAAATTACATGATCGTTTTTATTTTTGACTTGTCAGTTATTCATTTTAAAACATATTGTAGCCTATAAAATAACACTCGATTGGGAAAAGAACAAAACTAAAACAAGCGATTAAATATCGAAAAATGCTTAAAAAACTCCGAAATTACTCCCTACAGACGCACAAATACCCATTCTATCGGAAACTTACAATGTCAAAATTTGTTATTATGTTTTAAACGAATCATCGACGAAAATCGACAAATCGCCTAAGTATTCTATTGCAGTAACTCCTGTGTATGACGTCACATCGCTAACGAAGGTTATGCTACACTGAGTGGCCGCGGAAAACTGTTTCAAGAATGGGATAATTAGCAAGCCAATTTTACTCACTTTGAACCGCGATATCTGGCTAAGTAGGTGACGCTTCGAAATAATATTTAGTGTTTTGTTTACTTGAAAGTATTGTCTATATGAATAAACGAATTAACACCGAACAAAACAGGGGGTTCTATTATCTTGAAATCAGCCAGTAATGCAGACTGGCAAGAGTTATGCCTTGCGTTTGGAAGTTGGCTGTACGTTGTATAACAACAATTATAGAATTATATAACTGATATGCGACAATAAAGCGTAATGTCAACACTTCATTAACAGATATAACTAATACTTTCGGCTAACACGTAATGCGTCTGTGATAGTCGTGTACAATACACATGGCATAATCTCGGAGCTGACACGTGATCCCAAACAAACTACTTGGCTATTTATTTTTCACCTTTTCACCATTGACATTAAATTGAATTTCGACAGCTCATATTGTCCGTTGTTGGTTAAATAAGAATAAAGAGTGACAATAAATGTTCCTACCGTACTTATATTTAAGGGTTACATGAAAAAAAGAAAGAAATTGTTTTCTCCTAATTAGGACTTAAAGGAGCAGTAGCACGATTTTTTTCAAATTTTATTTTTTCAAATTTCCCATTTATAATGATAGTTTATGTCATTTATATTTACTTTAGAGGGTAAAACATCTTATTAGACAAACCAATTATCCGCAGTGATAATAGCGATGTTGCCTATAATGCAAAAATTGCATGGTGGCCATTTTATTGTGAACACAATTTATTATTTTGAAAGACAAAAACAATTCCCATAGCTTTACGGAACCGTGTACACTAACACATGATTTTCCGTAGAGAGAAGGGTGTTTTACTGTGGTGACACTATTTTCCAAATACATTTCATTGACTTATTTCAGCGAAAAAACATGCTACTGCCCCTTTAATACCTCCCGATAAGGACATAACATCTCGTAATTACGACTCATTATTTCCTTATTAGACTATAATATCTCCTAATTAGGACTTAATATCTCCTAATTAGGCCATAATATCTCACTTCACAATCTAGGATTAGATACCTCTAATCGTCATATCAGGTATAGAAACAAATTCAAAGCATAATCTTGGAATCGACCATTCCCAGTCTTTAGATAAGATAGAAAAACCGTGAGAATCTAGGAAGCGATACCTTTAAAGGGACAGTAGCACGTTTTTTTGCTCAAATAAGTCGATGAAATGTATTTGAAAAATAATTTCACCAATAGTAAAACACCCTTCTCTCTTTGGAAAATCACATTACAAAATGATGTATATGGATCAGTAAAGCCATGGGAATCGTTTTTGTAATTCGAAATAATAAAATGTGTTCACAATAAATTGGCCGCCATGCAATTTCTGCTTTAAACACAACACCGTGGAGGCACGTGGTACTGTACATAGCTCAGTCGACCGCTATCGGTAAAGTTCAGCAACAACGGGTGTGGGTCGCTGGATGGGTGAGTTACCCGGCTCATTGCTGAATAAAAACTGAGAGTTTGAAGGGTGATTCCCTGCTCCATACTTTGACATGAGTTGAGAGGCTCATGGTCTCACCTTGGGCAAGGGACTTTATTCGAACTGTGCCTCTGTTCACTCAGCAGTACACTTGAGTACCTGGTTTGGAAGTGAAGGCAATGTGACTGATAAACTTAGAGCCCCTTATGCGGGTGTCACACATTGCCGGAGCTGACATCCCGGATATCATACGAATGTCAATAATTTCCAATTTTGTCGACTTCGGCTCTAAATCGGGATGTCCGTGTGACCGTCGTGTGTCATCGTATGACCATCTTGGGGGTTTCTTGGGGTCCGGGAAGAACTTCGTGTGTGAGCTAATATTTTTTGGCATGTCAAATAATTGGCCGATGGTCACACGAACATATCCCTTCGTGTACCTTTCGCGTAGACAGCGGGTCCATCGCATGGTCATCGTGTACACATCGTGTAACCATCGAATAATATTCGGATTAACTTCGGCTCAAACGGCACTCGATGCTCATGCGAATGCTGACGATGGTCTACTAGATGTTTACACGACGTCGTGAGACTTGCGGGTTACCCTCGTGTTACCCTCGCGTTGCCAATTATTGCTATCGTGAATGGTACTAGATTGCAACACGGTGGCGGGCCCAAGTCTTTCACAAGCGTGCACCTATAAAACCAGCATCTGAATAATGTATCCCATAATAAAATAGTACAAGTACATGTAATAATGAATTATAACAACTAATAATTTGCGCGTTAAACAACTTAACAGCAATCAATAAATCAATCACTCAATAATATGTGAACGAACGTTCACTGATCTCATATAGTGAAAACATCTACCAATAATTACTGAGTTAAAACGTCAGCCGATTTCGTTATACAGTTCACATTTTGATATTGACCGTCGTTTTAATCCATTAAAGGGACATTGGTTATGTTACTTGAAAAACACTATTCGCTGATTGATGTTCAAATCATCTATCTCGGATTGCATATTCATCAATAAATGACAAATATGTAATGATTAACAGTTTTCAATGAAAATCAAACAAAAGCTTTACAGCTGCTTAACAAGTTTATCTAATTAAATAGAATATTGGTATTTATAAAGATGCAGATGGTTTCCACAAAACCACTTATTTTTTTGTATTCCATTGACCATATGCTCTTGATCTATTGTGAATGTTGGGGTCACCATTTGGTTACCATAGTGAAAATGTGAGTCTGTGGTAGGTGCTTTATAGCTGACTTGAGAGTTAAATGTTAGTAAATTTATTAATTAGAAGGACTGTTTCATTAACATTTTCTAAGAGAAACTTCTGAAACTGGATTCATTCAAACAGAGAACTGTGTCCCATTCTTGCGCTCAAAAGTTTGAACATTCCTTTAACCAGAGAAGTTACTATTTTCTAGGTGCTGTCTTCAAGTGTTGATTTCGTTTAGGAACGTGGCACAACTGTCTAAAATGTTTTAATTGTCTTAATATTCTTTTTATACACAATAGGTTGGTCATTCTCTTCTATACAATTTTCAGAAAAACAAAAAAGGAAAGAAAACCTCTCTTTTCTGAAATCTATTCTTGCAGCATTAAGCGTTTTGGTCTACCAAACCGTATGGTCCTTCACAGATAGTACAGGTTGGATATTCTTGTTGTACGTAAACTTACCCTTGAATTGAAGCCTTGCAAAACTAAATCCCGGTCATTTATTTTTTCACATCCACTCATGGTATACTCCAACGTCGTAAACTAGATATGTAGGTTGCTCAAATATTGCCCTCTTATTGTTATTTAAACATATCATTGGTTTAATTCTTATGCTTATGTTTGCGTTGACTTCCAAAAAGGTCAATTCCAAGCCTGACACTGTAAGAGGTACGATAGAATATTACTTTTGCATTACCAGATGATACAATACATGTGTAGAGACACACAGTGAGTAATAAATGATTTTAAAATAAACTTTGTGCTGGTTTACAGATAATCAGGAAATTCAATTTCAATTGGAGGCCTGCCATTCAGAATTTTCGCAATAATTGACACTGTTGGTTTTAATGAAGATTAAGTATTATTTTTAAAATATGCCACACCATTCAACAAAAAGTAACAGTCTTTCAGATATCATTTAACCACTAGAACAGTAAAGTATTCATATTGATAACGAAACACTTTCTGATTGAATAGATATTTCACCTGTAGCATTCAAAGAGTGAATTAAACTTTTGTTAAGCAGCTGTACATGTATATATGTGCTAAAGTTGAAATGTTGTTTTCCAGGTAAAACACCTGTGCTTCACTACCTGTAAAGCAACATTTGTTATGCTCTAATTGCACTTATTTCTTTGCATATCTGGTACCTTTTTATCCACATATTTATGAATGCATTTTCATTATTTTAGCTTTAATATTTATTTAAATGTCACATTTTATCTTATATCTTGTGTATCATCATATCAATTGTATAACATGTATAAACTCAGTCATAGCCTTTATTTACAGGGTGGGTCTTCATTGTTTTAATGTATTATCAATATCTTGAATGTAATTTAACTGCGGTGAGTTTCTAATAGAGAATATGTCTGTCTGTTTAAACCAACACACCAGAATTGCAGATTGACATCCTTCGCGTATTCTTTTATCACTAAAAGTTACTCTTCTTAAGGCACTGAATGCATGATTAATCACAATTAACGTATATTCAGAACATGGTCTAGATACGAGAAATGTGTGATTCTGCAACGGCCACGTGGAGTTTGATACCATGTCACGTGGTTGGTTCGGATGGCCTTCCAATACCTATCGCGTGCTCATACGAACGTCACACGACGATTACATGACGTCGTGTAGATTTCGTATTATAGTCGGGTGATATTCGTGTGTTGTTCTAGTATGCATCGTGTCACCGTCGGTTCTAACCTCCTCCAGGATGACCATCGCAACACTACCGGCAGTAAATTCAATGTTTTACATTCGTATGATGTTCGGGACGCTAGCTCCGGCAATGTGTGAGGCCCGCATTAATAGGTAGCCCAGGTTGCATACTCCAAGGAGAGTTGAAAATGATGTTGGTCCTTATACCAGGGTAATTATGTGAATTTATAGCGCCACTGAGCATCTTGATGGTGGATATTAGGCGCTCTATAAATGAATTATTATTATCATTATTGCCACTACATAAAATTGGTTTTTTTTGTAATAAGATTTTTTAGCCTCTAAATTTGAAAAAAATAAAAATTGGAAAATACTGCCCCTCTGATGGTTGGACTAAAAACCTGAAACCTCAAAATGTATGAATCGATCACTTAATCAACAAGTTAAACATTACCATAATTGTCCACAGGCAAAGAACCTCTTAAAAGGAGGGTTCTATCGGGGTAATTTTTATGGAAACGAAATTCGGGAGGACATTCCTGTTTACACATAAATGTTATTAATACATGATTAAAACACAGTGGAATTGAAAGATACTAATGAAGGTAACATTTTGATGACTTTATATTTCACAACTTGATAAACACAAGCGCACATTTTTTGAAAAATATTCCATATCTAAAGTTCACACACTTGATGTGAAAATTAGAACACCGACATTGTCACACATTTATTCAACGGTACACGTTTCTGTCATATGTATAATGTATGCCTTTGTCACTGAAGGAGAACATAAGTAAATATTATTTTAATGGAATTTTGCTTCTCTGTCATCTGCATGTCTTTATCACTTAGACAGAAGATAAATAAGCCTTCTTATTTTTATTTATTTGAACCTGAAATGTTGTTAGATTCATCAACCGTAGTGCTGAACGTTGTATGGGTACTGATTATTTTTGGGGACATATGACCATAGTGTATCGCGAAATTGGTAGTAGTTCGTGGTATATCAGGGTTCCACTGTATGCATAATCTAAAACCTCAAAGACTAACAAAATGTTATTGTGACATGCTGCCACTTAGCTGAAAAGTATTTATTTCGAGTACTTGAGTCCGAGTCGAGTCCAACCCCATGACGACTCGAGTCCAATATTGTGGACCAAGGAAGCCCTAATGTGAGGCGTAATCTATTGATATAACACAGTCTTAGCTGCAGAATTGTTATTACAGAGGATCGGACGATTGATAGGTGTTGATAATAATGTATATTATGTACTGTTCATGTTACTGATTAGATTATGATAACAAATAATTTCACGTTTTATTAGTAGTCGGCACATTTACTAATTTACATAAAAAGTAGATAAATGGCAAATATTTATTAAAATCCATAATGAGAATGTTTTATTAATCTAACAAATTCCAATTATCAATCAACTATTTTAAATGTTGGCAAGTACATATATTTGGTATATTTAAACTTTATGGTACACCACAACAATACATTTTAATTGATACAACACTTTGTATTTGAAATAGAAATTGTAAATATACATTGTGCATATTGTGTTTATATTCATATGTTTATATGTCCTGCCTTTGCCAAAAGAAATTAAAAGTTTTATTTTTAAATTTACTTGCTTTGTCCCATTGGCTGATGTCCTTTTTGGACAGAAATAAATGTTTATTGTTATCAGTAAGACTATAGTGGGAGCACGATAGAACAAATCAACTTAATACCTTCAAGAGAGAGAAAGAGAGAAAATGTTATACATGTATACAGCGTGCTTATCTTCAACTACGATGTCAAACAATATGAAAATCATATGAAGTTGACAAGAGTACCACGCATCTGTTTGTAATTTAGATTGGTAAAAGTCCGGCAGCCAAACCCCGATTTTTACCTTAGGTTGCAAAGTGCGTCCATAGAAAATGTTGTTACAGATATTGAAGTTTGTGGCTATATACTACAGGAAACTGACTGACGCGTTGTCATCATGGAGCATTTTAAGAAGCGGTGATCTTTGACTCAATGGTGTTTTTTTTTAAAACTAAATTTACAAGATTAATTTCGTGTTGACATGATTCTTTTTTTATTCACAAGCAACACATTTAGCACAAAGAGTAAATTTGCACAGGAACAAGACACGAAATCGCAATATTAAAGTTTAGACTCAATATTCTAACACGAAACGGTCACTGGAATTGGGTTATTTGGAGGTTAAGTTAATGGTTGACAAAAGTAGTTCCACTTGAAGAAATAGCCAGAATATTTATTTCACTGTTTGTACAACTGTAATGACCTGAAAAGTCACATTTAAAGTGTGTGATCCTACACGTATTCAAACCCTTATTCAGTCCCGAGCAGATTACACTGATGGTGTAGGCGAGACGTTGCACCACATTTTTGATTCAAGAACATCAAATACAATGTTATAGGTCAGGTGTTCCTGTTTATACATCAAAACATCAAAGACAAATATATCTCAAACGAAAACAACAAACAAAAACAGTTGCTAGGCTTTTTCCAAAGAAATTGCGCAGTTGTATGGCCAATAATGTGTTTCAGTTTAATGAATATTGTCTCTTCTGTGGCATCAACAGCAGATACATGATAACAGGTTGATTGCAAGCATAAATTAATGTAAAAAAGAGGTCCATTTTTGCAGCACAGTTGACAAAAGATGATGAGTCACTGATGTAGGACTTCTAATGTGTAATTTATCTTAAACTTAATTTAATGATTGAGTTTCTTTGCCATTGGTTTGTTTGAAATAAAAATGTATCCCATTTTGCTATTTCTTACATTCAACCTGATAATAGAGTAAGTATATACTCCGAAACGTCGTGTATTTTCACATTAAAGAAGTTGTTATGCACAAAATCTCACTGCTCCCATGGAAAGTAATCATAACTGTTTAACTTAGAAGAGACATATGTGGTGAAATGAAGGCTTATTCAGAATTGGTCAAATATGAAAGTAAAATATTTAATCATAAAATATTCATAAAAGTTTCACTTAAATCAAACCAAAATTGCTGAGAAACCTCGTTTATCAAGGCACATTATCAACAGTTTGGCCTTTCGTTATTTTTTCCACAAAAAGTGTACTTATTTTCATAATACTAATAGACAACACATTATATGTAACTGCCTTCATTTTTTGTGAACCCTAAAATATAACTACTTGATGTGTCTGGATACCTGAAATAACGAGTGAACCCTATCTAATTACATTATTAATCATTCAAATGCTCAATGGTGACAAAGACAAAGACAGGGGATGTGAGTGATTGCTGAACTTAATAATGACTTGAGATAACATACACCCCTACCACATAATTTGCCAAAATATTGCCTTGTTTATTATTTATTATAGCAAGGTTTTTCTCTTTATCCTGTTTAAAATAAGTAAAAATTTGAGGGTATTCATTGTGGTATAAGTTGTACTCACTCAAATGTATTTTCATCATTCCACATTCTGATATCATATCGGATATGTAATGGGCATTAAGAAATGGTACACTCCAGACGAACTGGTGTGAAATTGTTACCCCTTTTTTTTGCATATGCTAAATTGATAAAGATGATATTGACATGCAAGTATGAGGTACTGTTCAATGTAAAAACTAAACTGACAGGCAAAAGAAAGTATACACTTTTTAAAATGAAATTATGGAAACTGGATATTATTGATGTTGACAGTAAGCATCGGATACACAGAGAATATACATTAACTTTTGTTTTTTAAAGTTGAACCAAAACCAGATTAACACATTTTGGAGAAAATTGGAAAATATTGATAACCACGTGACCTCCATACTGGTGTAAAGTCACGTGACACATAGGTTAAATTGCTACACATTATTAATGTTAGCCATCCCATCTGTGAAAAACACACCTAAAACCCGTCAAAAATAACAACAGAATCGCTCGAATAACTTCTGAAATATGACAAAAGTTGGGCAGTGGATACCAAAGCTACAAGAATCACCGTTGTTCCTGCATTTCTAATGTAAATGTGTTGTCAAATTACAGCCGAGTTGGGGAGACATTTGACAATCCCAGAACACACAAACCAATGGTCTTTTTACCCCATGAAGACTGATATCTGCTTGCGTTAGACCGCCGCCAACGCTATCTCTGAGTGACGTCATTGATGACGATCACCATAGATCGGCGTGTCACTATGCGCACGTGCACCAGAAGACCTTGAACTGATAGAATCGAAGTTTGTCGACTGCTCAATAGACAATTTCTGACCACTGAACTTTGATGTATGGCTAATGTCATTATGGCTGTGGCAACGTCGGTTTGCCCTGCAACGTTACAGCTTTACAATAATTTCTATTTTTTTCAAGACTTGTCGCTGATTGGACAACTGTCAGACGGTCCACAATGGCGTGTTAGAATCAATCCATACCCTCCAGTTAATGAGCAAGCGTCGATACATGTTTTGCATGAACACAGAAACAGCTGTCAGGTGACGTCATAAGACATTTTTAATTCTCGATCAGACAGTGCATTTCATAATGCCTGACACACCAATCGACCACATTTGGCACTCATTTGACAAATTTTACAAATTGAACGACTTAAGGGAATAGAAAGAATTAAAATTAACGTGTTTTGGTTCTGTTTTTTTACCCCTACATCTTTTGGATTTCTTGTGTGCCAAACTGGCTAATTAAACATTAAAGTTTAGGATTTTGACGTTTTTCGAAATGAATGAACTATCAAATGTACCTTATCTCAAACTTCTACCATATTTAGTTTTTTAAGTATAGTGATTTAAAAAGAGGTGTTCACTTTCTTTTGCCTGCCAGTTTAGTTTCAAACCGACCGCGACATTCATAATCCAAGGACAAACTACAAGTAAGTATTACAAATAAGTATTTATAGAAAGTGATCTGATTACCAGTTGGACTCGTATATATAGTATGGAACATATGCAGCATAGAGTGTGTTTTAATTCTGGAGTCAAACAGTATTTATACCAAATATTAAAAATGTCAGTCTATTATCAAAAAAGTACATGTATAATAACAATCTTATGATAATAAATAAGAAGCTTAAAAACGATTTAGAAAAACAGAAATGATAATACGTGTGACATTTGCAATAAAAGAATTAGAAAAAGGGAGTTACGTTACCGGACACCACAGTGGTTGCCTATGGTAACACGTATTATTTATGACATAATGATTATAAAGCCAATAAAAAAGTTGCTCATTTGAAGAAATTAAGAATGATAAAAATAAGAAGAATTGTATACAGTTAAGTACCGGATAGCTGTGACAGTGCTGTCTTACTCTGGTTTGTTATTTTTTTACTCACCGAAACGTGCACTGACGACGACACACTCACATAATTTTGACAACTCCCCTTACCTATTTATAGTCCTACGTATTGTTAGACCACAAAGACAGCATATGTTGTGACAATAAACTGGTCTACCTGGGGTAGAGAAGAACGACCAGTGCTCGACGTCGACACGATTGTTACAAACATATCAATAGATATAGATATTCTCAATATTGCAATACATTTGTATTTAGCATTTATCTTACAGATATATGTTTAATTGAAAAATATCCAAATATTATCCTCTTTTTTTGTATCAGATAACGATAGTATACAATTATAGAGGTGAACATAATTTTCTGAGGTCGATAAATATAACTTTTATATAAACTCCAAAAGTTATTAGTAATTAGGTGTTTTTTAATTATCATAATCTTTTTACTGAGTTGAACACAAACAAATCGATACAGGTTTGATACATATAAATTTATTAGAAATGCGTCATTATGATAGCTGTTAAAAACTTTGGTTACAAATCATTTAAAATGGAGAGGTCAGCAATTATTGACCTTTTGGAACCACTCGTCAGCTATTCTTCAGCTAGATTATTGGCCTTTTTTACAGATAGATGTCTTTATTCCTCTGGTGATATCTTATTCATTTCATCAATAATTAAAGCCATTTTGTAATAAATAAAAACCAAACAAATTTAAGTGATTTATGTGGTATTGAGAGACACAATTACTAACTTATATATAAACAAACCAAATATGAACATAAGTTTGCTATATGTAAAGAATAGACTCCGAAAACACGTCATTAGTTGTGCACGAGGTTTAGTCTGAGGCCGTTATACCAAAGGAATCTATTCCACTTAAACCTAAATTCGAAACCGACTCCGTTTCGTCTTACATGCACATAACTATTAGAGTACGTAATTCAACAATCTATCCATGCACACATCACAATGCACGCAGTGTACTAATGACGTCTCTTTTCGCATTTGATTCACGTGCACAAGCACATACATCGATTATTACGCGGAATGCACGCGCTGAGATAATGACGAGAAACGTGATAATGACGCTATATATAAAGGCGTTTCACGCATTATAGAGAGAGAGAGAGAGATTTACATCATGTGATTCATTGATTATCTCAGCGTTGGGGTAGTTAAAGGAAAGTTCTATCGGGATATTTTTTGTGGAGACAGCATTCAAGTGGATTGTCGATTTGATACATATGTGTTGTCAATACATGCTCCGAATAAAGCACTTAGTAGCATGTGTCAACCGGGTTGTTTTATGAGCATGCATTAATAACGTATATGTGTCAAAAAGAACCTCCCCTGTCTCCACAAAACTACCACTATAGAACTGTCCCATTTAATAATATTGGTAGATTATCACCTTTGGCATTTATTCATTAGCACAAAAGGCGACATTACTGAAACTGAAAATGATGAAAATAATAAAACAGACTCGCAGGTTCAACATTTTCATAGCAGAATTCAATTGCTTTCACATTGTTAGAGTAATCTTTGCTCAATTACGCTCGACCGTGAACTGGATGGGTTTCATGTCGGTGTGCGTCCCGGTAGTGTTGGGAGGGGAGAGGGGTCAGAGGTCGTGTGGTCAGTAGGCGTGGCACGTCCAGGGCGGGTTACAGTTGCCAAGGCTGTTCATGTCTTTCACTGCACAATTCCGATAAAAAAAACTTAACTGGTGGAGTAAGTGTCTTTCAGGACCCTTATTTTTGCTTCAATACCTTTCAGAGTACCATATTCCTTGATATAGATTCAAATCAACACAAAATTTCATCCCTAAATGCTAAATAAATGACAAGTCGTAGTTTTCAAAACATCTTTATATATGTACATAGGGGGCGGGATAGCGCAGTGGTTAGCGCGTTCGGCTTCGGATCAAGAGGTCCGTGGTTCGAATCCCGCCAGGGGAACGGCAACTTTGTCTGCAGTAGAGAACTGTTCTACACGCAGTAAGGTTTGGGTGCAATGCAACACTGAATTTCAGTGCAGTACCACCCATGGTTCGCTAGTTCCAGCCGTTGCTCGCAGGTTTCACCGCAATGCATAGCCACATGGCGTTGTGGGCTTTCTCCCTGCCATAATACTAGCAGCCGCGATATAAGTGAAATACTCTTGAAAGCGGCGTTAAACACCAACTCACTCACTCACTCACTATATGCACATAAGCCGAAATCAAATGTTTCATTGAATAGTTAACATATTTCTGCTTTCTACAGACACGTTTAAAAAATACGCTTGACCAATTGACAAGCGCCGGTCTTGTGATCTCGATGCAAAATGACGACTTTAAACGTCGATGTTGTCGCTGTAAAGCACCGATTAACCTTAAAATTATATTTTGTACATACTTATCAGGTTTGAAAAACCAACTTTGCCCAACGTTTCCCCCTGAAGCGTTCCTCAACATAGATCACACAGAATAAAAACGGACGCCATTCGGTATAGGCTCGAGTCATGTGACATCGGTGACGTCATATTTCCCTAATTTGCGTGTGTTCTCTCTCGACTAATTTCGCTACATTTTAGGTTATTAAAGATTTCCTAGTTCCTCATACCTACAGTTATATTGTCACATGTACCTTTCTGTCCTTTCCTGACCAAACTGCTGAACTAATTCTCGCTAATTAGTTGACTCTTTGGTCGGGTTTGGTTGTCAGTGTTGTTGCATTTTGCCGAGCCAGACTGCCTGTCGGTGCTCGGGCTGCACGTGCAGGCCGTGCGGATCATGACACATGTCTATTGCTTGACTGGCTGTCGGCTGGTCTCTCGCCTCTCGCGTGTCTCTCGCTCCTTAGCAGGTTGGCGTTGGCTCTCACTAGCCTTCGCTTTCGCCTACCTGGCGGGTTAGCGAACGGGTGGGGGTACAAGCGTGAACTCGCCTGTGAATAGGTGTTCATTCATTTGCCATCTCGGGGGAATTGAGTTACGCTTGGGACTTCACTTTCTGTCTCACTCACACTCGCTCGTTGACGGTTTATCAGTGAGTGATGGCTCCGCCTGGGCCTTTCGCGTCCTTTTGTTGCCGGTGTGGGACCCGTTAGTTGGCACTTAACGACCCACACTCGGTGTGCCGTCTGTGTAAGGTCATCTGTCCAGATAACGACAGATATGCAGAATGTGCCTCGCTCTCAGGGCAGGCCTTCGCGCGCTACATCATGACCATTCGCAAGAGTGGGAGAGACTCTGCCTCTTCTAGGAAGAGGAAGGCTGAACCATCCCCCGCTGGTGACACTTCGTCTAGGTCGTCTCTCTAGACTTTGGCCTCTTGCGTCAGGCGGGCCTTGTGAGCCTCCTGCCCTCTCTTCTGCATCCCGCTCTCGCAGGGTGGTATGTATTGCATCGCCTACGCACGTAACTCTCGCCTCGCCTCCCCTCGGGTTCCCCAGTGAGGGAGTTCATTGACCCAAGCAACCCACCTCTCATTAGGTTTTTATCGGGGGAGGAAGAGGACCTCTTCGCGGAGGAGGACGAGGACTTGACACCGTCTGGGGTGGCTCATAAACTTAAACAAGTCGGACCTAGTACCGGCCACTCGTCTCACATTTCTCGGAGTTATCCTGGACTCCCGCCTGTTCAAAGCGTACGTTCCTAGGGAGCGGATGGAGAGACTCATGGACAGGGCCCCACAGTCCAGGCTGTCACTGCGACAGTGGGAGCGGTTGCTAGGCCTCCTGACCTCCGCTCAGGACCTGACCGTCAGGGGCAGACTGTATATGCGTTCCCTTCAGGTGTTCCTGAACACACACGTCAGGGAAGATCACTGCTCTCACGCTATCCGGCTCCCGCCAGACCTCCTCCGCTTCCTGGCTTGATCCCGCTGAGGCCAACCCCCGCATCCCTGCACCTGTTTGTGGACGCGGCTCACCTCGGCTGGGACCAGACCGCGGGTGTGTGGTCACAAGCTCAGGGGGACAGTCACATCAACGTCATAGAGTTGGATGCAGTCCGTTGGTCAGCGCGCCTGCGAGTTCACTGCCTCTTAGTACACACGGACAGCTCGGTCGCGGACGATCAATCGCCAGGGCTCGACCAGGGTCCCTGCTACACAGACAAACGTGCCGGAAGTGTAGAAAAAGCTAGTGCCAAGTTTGCCAACATGGTCCGCCATCTTGCCGTCCAGAAAGGGATCAATCATAGTAAATATACCTTCAGGTTTTAGCATTCTGTAAATTCCTTTAATAGCTTCCTGTGGGCTTGGCAGGTCATGGATGACGTCATGTGCAAATATCCAGTCGTATTGCTGGTTGGGAGTACATGGTACCTTGCAGACGTCAAGAATTGTGAATTCGCAATTGCTGATGCTACGGTCTGCTGCTCTTTTGTTTCCAGTTTCCACGACATCTTCAACCACATCTGTTCCTGTAAAGCGTGACTCTGGAAAACGTTTGCAAAGATTGAGCAGAACTGTCCCAGTAGCGCTTCCGATTTCAAGAGCGTTTATACCAGATTCTGAAAAGAAGTCATCAATTACTCTTCATATTTCGTTAATCACGATACTGTACATAACCATCCATCTGTTGAATAGCATAACTGATATATATTAGTACATGTACTATTATTGTTGATAGTTTCCAAATGGGATGTTACTGCATCAGTATACATGAACACAAGAACCAATCCGGATAATCTTAAAATGTGGATCTCAGAAAATTCTTTGAACTGCTGTTGCTCTATAAATGACACCCACTATAGATTAGCATTGCTTACTGGGTTGATAAAGAATCGTTAGTGAGACAAAGTTTCTGATAGTATAGAGTGTGCATGTACGTCAACAGAAAATAACCAACCTTTGTAAGCTCTCTTGCAGATGAAACGTTGCGATAACATACAAATACATATACAATATATTTCAATCCACGAGCGACACGTACGATTGTATCAGAGTTGTCCTCAGAAGCCAACTAAGCTAAATATGAATTTTCAAATAAGTATCTCTTCATATTTCTGAGAACAGACGTTTTAAGAAATTGTCGTTTTGGCATCACCGTACATGTATATATGGAAGATATCAGAGTCAACAAAATTAAGTCCAAGAAGGTTATTTACGTCAAAACATATTTTATTAATAACATTTCTTTATTTTTAACTTTAAAATGACAAATACCATTTTTAAGAAAGCGATTTCAACATGCAAGTTTATTTGAACAGACATACACATAAAGCTATAATACCCTGGAGTATGGAATTGTGAGTACTTCTTATATAAGCGCTGATATTTGCCAGACTGTCGCTGGTTTTAAAGTGCACGAGTTTGAACCATTGTTTTCTGATGTTCACTCGCCCATATCTGTATCTTTCTATACAAAGCCTATTGTTGTAAATAATAATATCACTCCCATTGTACATAAGGAAACTCCTGAGGTCAGGAGATGGAACAAAACACGTGCTAGTGAGTACGTTGAAGCTGTTGTCAACTCTGATGTTATGCAATCTATTATGAATGTTCTTAATGAGGGTACTGACGACCCACTCCGTGTTATCACACATGTTAATGATGTTGTAAGCAATGTCCTTGTATCTACAGCTGGTAAAGTTTTTGGCTTTAGATGTAATAGCAATGTACGTCGACATTCACCCAATAAGCATATCAATCAACCATGGTTTGGCAAACAATGCAAAATTTTACGGGGAAAATACTTCAAGGCAAAACGTATGTACCAAAATTGTAAAACATTTGAGAATAAATCCCGATTGGTAAACTCCAGTAAACATTACAAAAAATGTCTTATAAAATTTTCCAACAAACATATTAAGTCTACCCAAGATAAATTATCCAAACTTCGGGAAAATGATCCACGCTCCTTTTGGAAACTACTAAAAAACTGTAAGGCAGAAACAGGCCCAGAACATTCCCCACAAATTGACTCTTTTTTTGACTTTTTTAAATCTCAAAATGAGAACCCATCTTCGGAACATAACTGTAATATTAATCCTCCTCATGTCGACACTGAGAATAGCGCTATACTTAATTCTGAAATCACTAGAGATGAGATTATATCATGTGTTAAACATCTCAAAAACAATAAAGCCCCAGGAATGGATAATGTTATTAATGAATATATTTGTTCTACTATTGATGTTTTCATAGAAATTTATGTTAAACTTTTTAACATTGTTCTTGACACTGGCATCTTCCCAGATACGTGGCTTACAGGTATCATTAAACCAATTTACAAAAATAAAGGCGATCCTAAAGACCCTGGAAATTACAGACCCATTACACTGCTGAGCTGTTTTGGAAAACTTTTCACTTCTGTTCTAAACACTCGATTGAATAAATTCATCGAAACAAACGAAATTCTATCCGAAGCTCAAGCTGGTTTCAGAAAAGGTTACTCGCCAACAGATCACATTTTCACTCTTTATCACCTTTCGGAACTGCTAAAATGTCGCAAAAAGAAATTATATTGCGCATTTATCGATTTCCAAAAAGCATTCGATACCGTCTGGAGATCAGGGCTCTGGCAAAAACTTTTACAAAATAACATAACTGGGAAATGCTTTAAAGTCATTTTTAACATGTATCAAAATATTAAATCATGTGTATGTAACGGCGGTAAATATTCTGACTTTTTTCTGTGCAAACAAGGTGTCCGCCAAGGAGAAAATTTGTCTCCGATTTTATTTTCACTATTTCTCAACGACCTTGAAGGTTCCCTAGCTTCAGATTCATGTTGCGGTTTACAACTAAAACCTGGTGATTTTCACAACCGCATTGAAACAATTATTACACTTTTTGCATTGTTATATGCTGATGATACTGTGCTTATGTCCTCAGACCCCTGTGATTTGCAAGATATGTTAGATTCATTTAATAATTATTGTAACAAATGGAGACTTAAAATAAACACATCAAAATCCAAAATTCTCATTTTCGGCGGCTCTAAAAAGGACTACAAAAGAATTTTTAATATTGGTGATAACATCCTTGAAAATGTAGATCATTATCCCTATCTTGGCATTACTTTACAAAAAAATAATAAATTTACTAAAACCAAACGGTTACTGGTCGAAAAGGCAACAAAAGCAATGTTTTTCGTATTAAGCCAAGGTAGAAAACTTAAACTCTCCATTTTTTGTCATTTAAGACTATTTGATTGTATGATTGCTCCTATTCTTTTATATGGATGTGAAATTTGGGGCTTTGAAAATATTCAATGTTTTGAAAATGTCCATCTGCGTTTTCTTAAATATTTATCATCATTGCGGAAATGTACACCTAATTATATGGTATATGGCGAGTTTGGTAGAATTCCACTTGTTAATGTCATCAAAAGCAGAATGGTATGTTTTTGGGCAAATCTTTTAATTGGAAAATCGTCAAAATTGTGCTCCTTGCTTTATAAACTGATATTCAATGATTTTATCTTTGGCAAATATGAACATAAATGGATAAAGTATCTTAAAGCAATTTTCGACAATCTTGGACTGAGTTTCATCTGGAATTCACAAAATTTCAAAAGCGTTTTCTGGCTAAAAAGTCTTATTAAGAGTAAATTAACAGATATGTTTTTACAAACATGGATGACAACTTTAGAAACCTCTTCGAAAGCAACTATCTATAGTATATTTAAAAATCCATCTCTTAAATTTGAACAATACCTTCATTTTCTACATTATCATTCCTTGTTGAAATTCCGAACTGCTAATCATTTTCTTCCAATCGAGACAGGCAGATGGCAACGAATTCCAGTTAGCAATAGAAAGTGTACATTGTGTAATTTAAATGATATTGGTGACGAATTTCATTATTTATTTATATGCCCAAAGTTAACGTTCGAAAGAGAAAAATATATTCATAAATATTATTATATTAAACCAAATATATACAAAATGAATTCCCTTTTTAACACTTCTAAGCTTGGTACTTTAAGAAAACTGTCAATGTTCTGTAAAATTATAATGTCGTTATTCAAAAAATATTGTCCATAACTTCACAATGTCTCTACTTTTAATTTAATTGCTGTGACCTTATATTCTCTGTTCTTCTGTATGTATGTAAATATGTATGTAACTCTTATGCTGCAGTTTGCAGCCTGAGTTCTTGTAATAAAGTTCAGTTCAGTTCAGTTCAGACTATCAAATGCAATGAAAACCGTTTTCTCTAACGGCAGTATTTCATTTTATACTTTCTGTGGGGAGGTTTCTGTTGAAGGTGATATTATTTAAATTATAATTATATGATATGTATCGCCCTTATGATACTGAAACATTTTAATTTAAATTAATTAGATTAATGAGTAGCGAGTTAATAGTATGCCTATATACTAACTAGAGTGGATTTCACTTACTGAGTTTATCAGACAGCGGTGGATAGGATGATAGGACGTCGTTGTCAATCAGACTATCTTGAGATTGGGTCCGCAGTTCATCCAGAATATTGAATACACCAGGGTACTCAGAGAAGCGAACACCTGAACAAAATGTCCATTGTATCAATTTCTTAAATATAAACTATATTAGTGGAAACAGACTGAATTAACTAGTTGTGAAATATATGATTTTGTTGCAGAGTTGTTCTCTTTGATCGCAAGGTTATTAATAGAGTCGCTGTAGCACGTATCATGTTTTCTCAGATTTGCCGTTTATTATTGAAGTTTATACAGTCTATTGGAAAGTTAATGGTTAAAACATCTCATTAAACGACCCTATAAGCCGTAACCAGCAGAACATGGCTGTCAATATTCGAAGAAAATAGTGGGACGTATAAAGCGAGAGTGGTGTGAACCTTCTCCACGTGAGAGGTAGATTTGTAGGTCTCATTAGAATTCGACAGTTCAGACAGCAAGATCGTTGACCATTCCATTTTTTACCTAATTTAAATCTCTTCTCTGAGTGTTTAGGTAACGCTATATCAGTCAGATCACTTGAAATACCTTCGAGCGGTGATTCACAATGTCATTAAAATGACCGCTTGATGGGAAATGGACTCGCATGGCTTAACCGAACCATTGTACATTCGCTTTAGAACTCTAAAAACACAAACTACCCTCACGCATCAATCAATATATTTACTTCAGTATGAGCTATACTATAACAGTGTATTTGTTGTCATGAATACCCAAGTGTTCGCAATAAGAAAAGACACATGGGGCTAATGAATGCTGTTTCATGTGTGTCACAATTATTTACACGTAGTTTATGAGTTCAAAAATTATAGATCACAAGTGGCCCGGACGAGTGTAAGTCGATGAAATATATTTGAATAATAATGTCACCAATAGTAAAACACCCTTCTCTCTTCGGAAAATCAAGTTAAAAAAAATGAGTGTACATGGTTATGTAAAGCCATGGGAATAGTTTTTGTCTTTCGAAATAATAAAATATGTTCACAATAAAATGGCCGCCATGCAATGTTTGCTTTCTCTCATAAGATGTTTTACCCTCTAAAGTAAATATAAATGGCATAAACTATCATTATAAATGGGAAATTTGAAAAATAAAATTTGCAAAAAACGTGCTACTGCCCCTTTAAGTCAATGTTGAACCATAAACTTGTACCAAACCTGAAGGACCATTCTTCGGGAAACAGTCTTTTGCATTGCATTGTACTTTTGTCCGAAGTACACAGGAAGTCCTGTAACAATTGCAGCTCCCTTCAGCACTGCCTTCAAATCCTGTTGCACGTGGAACTTTGTCGATGACGGGTCAACTTGAACCACGCACCCAGTTACTAAAGCGCCGATTAGTTCTCTCACATATCTAAATCAATAGATATATATTCAGTTGTAAACATATAAAGACATAAACACTTTTAATAAACAAGCACATTAAAAATTACCGTTTTGTAACAATGCCAAATTACCCAAAACCACTTGCTTTTTTAGTAATTTGCTTATACATAAATGTTAATATACAAGCAAAAGTGGTTTTGTGTAACTTGTCATTTTGACCATGTTGCAAAATGGTAAAGTGTTTGTTTTGTTGTAAAGTGCATGAAACAGCGTTGCAGTGACCATGATTTTGTAGAAAAACTTATTACAGGCATTATTGCTAGTCGAACGCTTCATTTATCCGGTAGTTTATTTCGATATAATCTTTGCTGAAACCCAAACTATAATTTAGCAACCTCTGTCAGTCAGTAAACATGTATAGAGTCCTGTAATAACAGAACATAAACCGCATATGCCGTGATGTAAAACCTGTGAATCCACCTCCACTAAATGTGAAAGACAAAACGTTCTGAGGACATAATCAGAACGAATCAGAAAACGTTCATCGGTCACATAGTCGCTTGATAGTATCTGATTTATCACCTTTCCTTCATGCCTCCTTTATCGGCGATTTCCTGCGTGGTTAGAGGCTCTTCCGCTTGGTACAGGATGTCCAATATCCCGACATCCTTTGCGAGAGAGATTGAGACGGCCACTGCACCGGAAGCTGCATATTATCCGATCATCTCTCCATATTCTTTTGGTTCCAACTTGAAAAATAGTCTGAAACACTTCGTAAATATACAACATAGATACCTTAACAGCAATACATACAAACACAGCATACAAACGTAGCATACACACATAGCATACAAACGTAGCTGTACTTACAACTACCATGAGTTTAAAATAATGCATACAGTAGATACACACGTACGTTACATTATGCCTACAACTGCAGCATACCGTTGTTATGATACAGACAGCATACTGTTGCAATATTTCTTTTATAAACGACATACCTTTCAAATAATGCATACAACAGAAACACGTTACATTATACCTACAACTACAGCATACCGTTGTTATGATACAGACAGCATACTGTTGCAATATTACTTTTATAAACGACATACCTTTCAAATAATGCATACAACAGAAACACGTTACATTATACCTACAACTACAGCATACCGATGTTATGATACAAACAGCATACTGTTGCAATATAACTTTTATAAACGACATACCTTCAAAATAATGCATACAACAGAAACACGTTATATTACCTTCAACTACAGCACACCTTTGTTATAATACAGACAACATACAGTTGCAACAAAATATATATAAACGGCATGTCTTGCACACAACAGATAAACACGTTTACATTACCTACAACAGTATACAATTGCTAGAATACCTTTAAACAGGTACAGTGTATTTTAAATTTTGGCTCTGTTCCATAACATCCATAACAGCGAGCGCTTATAATCGCTCATTGAGCGCTACATTAAACAATTTTGAACGCGATTGCTCAATGTAGATCTACGTAGTAAATTAAAGCGAGCAAACCTCGAGGAATAGCACAGTGTCGTTCAGGAGAGAATGCGCTACATTGAGCGATCAATGAGCGATTATCAAGCGCTCGCTGTTATGGAACGGAGCCCAGGACTACAGTCATCAGAGGTCATCTTGACATTTATTTGAAGCCTCAAATTGAGTTATCAAATCAACACTATACAATTAAGTATATAACTAAAACGTAGTAGGAATATAGATGCTATGCCATAACGTTTCTATCTTAGTGCAAAACAAGATAAATGAAACTCAACACAGCCATGCTTCTGTATAAATACACTTACCTCTATTCCTATGCGAGAGCGGAAAGGGCCAGCAAGCGGAAAAAGTGGACTCTTAGAGTAGCGCTCCAAGGGAGGTAACTCATTATGGACAAGAGGGTAACAGAGTACACGCGTACCCTATTTGTCTCACAAAAGTCCAAAAATGTAAAGCGTCATCAGCAGTGTCTCTTCCTGTTGATGTTATTCAACATTGAATTTTAACTTAAATTGTCTACATATATATGACGTTTTCTCCAACAAAAAAAGAACTGTGTGGAAATGTCTTCAATACAATGTAACATTTTATATAAATATATATAATATAAATAGTAAAACCCAAGATTTATCATAACATTGTGTGGAAAAGGACAATTTTGAAAAGTGAAAGGGTTGATTGTTAATTGCAGATATCATTCATATCATGAAGAATTATTGAAAAGAGATTATAAAAGAATGGAAAGATTCGTGACAATATGTATTAAGAAACGAGATTCTACGCGTATATTAAAAACAACGGAATCGAGTCAACTAGCGCTGCACAACGATTTTTTGAGTGATGTAGCGTTACCTAAACATTCAGAAAAGAGCTTTCAATATGGTGCAAAGATGGTATGATCAACCATCTTGCTGTCTGAACTCTCAAATTCGCATGAGACCTACAAATCTACCTCTCACACTGATTCAGATTCTTTATTGCTTGTATCTTCACAGATAATCATTCAATAACAATGACGGAAATTGGTACTAAAATTATTATAAATAGATATGTTGGGAAGAATGCACACTTATCACTTATTACTAACAATCATTTCATTCCTTTAAGACCAAGCTTTATATAAATATTTCCCTTGGTTACACATTTCTTTAACCTCTTTAACACTTAAAAGTTGAACAAGCTTAGATACAGATGGACGTCGATAATAATACGTTTTGATAGAAGCATTCCTAAAATCATTATAAAAAGGACATGATAAAATGTAATGGAAGTCATCCTCGACATTATCTTTACAAAAATTTCATTTTCATTAATGTTAACTTTATAGTATCTACCGGTTTCAATTGCAAGATCATGAGAGCTACATGTAAGTCGAAATTTCGCTGCTAAATTCTTTCTATATAAATAAGGGTTTGGTTTACAAAGATAATATTGCAATGTACAATCATCGATGATATTTCTATAAATAGCAGATTTTGATGAATTAGCTTAATTACTAAATATATAATGTGATGCCTGGTCTAAGATTCGCTGTTTGATAACATATAGCTGTGTAGGGGATATTTCTTGCCTAAGCCAAAATTCATTAAAGCCAATGTTAGCCAATATAGTCTTCACCTGATACGCCAAATAACCGGCAGCCAATCATAAACGAGTCTTTTACTGTAAGGACAAATAACATTTAATGGAATTAAGCCAACTATACCCTCACATCTTTCAAATTATTTTTTATTATTTCAAATTATTTTTTAAATTTATTTTCAGTATGTAATTATGTATTTCTTGGTATCAGTGAATGCAGATGGACTGGTGCTGGCACCAAAAGAACCTCCTGCGGAAAGAGCATCCTTTACTCAGGCAAGACAGATGATCACTCCAGTGGTGTTGCCATCATTCTAAGCAAGAACAGCAGGAAAAGCCTACTTGAATGGGAACCTATCAACGATAGAATCATCAAGGCAAGGTTTGACTCCAAGTACTGCAAGCTTACCATCTTACAGTGTTACGCCCCAACCAACGAGGCAGAGGAAGAAACAAAAAATGAGTTCTACGAACAGCTCAGTAAAACCATTAGCAAGATCCCTCAACATGACATGCTTGTAACCATGGGAGATATGAATGCCAAAGTTGGAAGAGAGAATAAAGATCTGGAGGAAGTAATAGGACGACACGGGTGTGGAAACATCAACAACAACGGAGAGAGACTTGTTGACTTCTGTCTTAACAACAGCTTCGTCATAGGTGGTACGATCTTCCCACACAAGGACATCCACAAACTGACATGGTGTTCCCCAACAGGAAAAACGATCAACCAGATTGACCATGTAATCATCAACAGGAAGTGGAGAAGATCCCTGATGGATGTCAAGGTCAGACGTGGAGCAGATGCCAACAGTGACCACTACCTAGTTGAAGCCAAGATCAAGCTGAAACTAAGGGCACAGCGCAACAAGAAGCAGCAACAGAGGGCGTTTGACATCAACAAGCTCAACTTGCCTGAGGTGAAGAAGGAATATACCATCGAGCTCAAAAACCGATTCAGTGCACTAGAAGGGGATGACAGCGACAGAAGTGTTTCATCAGTGTGGGAGACCATAAAGACAGCCTACACAGAAACAGCAGAGAAGATCCTTGGTTTCAAAAGCAAGAGAGATAAAGAATGGATAACATCAAGGACATGGAAGAAAATCAATGAAAGGAAATAAGCAAAGAAGCGATTATTAAACATCATATCCCCCAGACTACAGGAAAGAGCACAAGAGGAGTACAGGGCCAAAGACAAACAGGTCAAGAAGAGTGCCAGAAGGGACAAGAGATGCTACGTGGAGGATCTAGCAGCAGAGGCAGAGAAGGCCGCAAACAAGGGAGAGTTGAGCAGGGTATATAAGATCACCAACACTCTGTGTGGAAAAGGCCGAAACACAACATCAGCTCCAATCAAAGACAAGTCAGGGAAGGTACTCACAACCGAGATTGAGCAAGCCGAGAGATGGGTACAACATTTTGAAGAGGTACTCAACAGACCAGAGCCTGAAAACCCATTAGAGCTACAACCTCATTGCGAACCTGACGTCAACATCAGCATAGAACCACCCACAATGAAAGAAGTTGAGACAGCCATCAGAGCCATGAAGAACAGGAAATCCCCAGGCATTGACTCACTCCAAGCAGAGCTGATAAAAACTGACCTACCAACAGCCACAAGAGTCTTCACTAACCTCTTTAAGAAGATTTGGGAGAACCAAGTCATACCACCCGACTGGAACAAAGGGCTAATCGTCAAGATACCAAAAAAGGGAGATCTCAGCAAAACTGACAACTGGCGAGGAATAACACTATTGTCGATCCCCAGCAAAGTATTCTGCAGAATTCTTCTCAAGAGGATTGATGGGGAAATTGACAAGAGGCTCAGAAAAGAACAGGCTGGATTTAGAAAGGGCAAGGGCTGCATTGATCAGATCTTTACACTGCGGAACATCATTGAACAGAGTCTTGAGTGGAATGCCCCCCTTTATGTCAACTTCATCGACTTCAAGAAGGCGTTTGACAGCATACACCGAGAGAGTCTCTGGAAGATCTTAAGATCATATGGAATACCAGACAAGATCGTCAGCCTCATGGAGATGTTTTATGAACGATTTGAATGCCATGTTATTCACAACACTGCCCTTTCTGAATCTTTCAAGGTCAAGTCAGGAGTTCGCCAAGGCTGCATTCTCTCACCACTACTCTTCATCATAGCTATTGATTGGATAATGCGCCAAACCACCTCAGACCATCCTCGTGGTATTCAATGGACACTCTTCTCACAACTGGAAGATCTTGATTTTGCTGACGACCTTGCTGTCATCTCCACCATCTTCAAGCATCTGCAAGAAAAGTCAACCAGACTCAACAAGTTCGCCAATGACATTGGGCTGCAAGTAAATATGTACAAGACCAAAGTGATGAACGTCAACAGTTCTGCCACAACCCCAATCACCATCAAAGAAGGAGAACTGAAATTTGTTAAAGACTTCACGTATCTCGGCAGCGTCATTAGCAACGACAACGGAGCCCACAAAGACATCAAGGCCCGGTTGAGCAAGGCAAGATGTGCTTTCAGCAGACTCCGCCCCATCTGGAAGAGCAAGAACTACAGCCTCAAGACCAAGCTGAAACTGTACAACAGCAACGTCAAGTCTGTACTCCTGTATGGTTCAGAGTGCTGGAGAGTCATACAGTCCGACATGAACAAGATCGATGCCTTCCACAACACATGCTTACGGAAGATCTGCAACATCTACTGGCCGAACAAGATCTCCAACACCGACCTCTACAAGAAGACAGGAGCCGACTCAGTATCAATGGAGATAAAGGCAAGGAGGTACAGGTGGCTTGGACATGTCTTCAGGATGACCCCAGACTCCATCCCAAGAACAGCCCTCATGTGGACACCACCTGGACGGAGGAAACGAGGAAGGCCAAGAACAACATGGAGGAGAACAATAACATCGGAACTTCAACAAGCAAAAACAACACTTGCAGAGGCACAAGCACTTGCACAAGACAGGAGCAAATGGAGGAAATTTGTTGCAGCCTTATGTTCCAGCAGGAATGAAGAGGATTAAGTAAGTAAGTAATGTAATTATGTATATAAATCTCCCAAAGCATGAAATAAATATCAAATAATGATAAAGTATTAAATCAAGATATGAATCAGATTGTATGATAACAGTGAGCGAAACCTGAGCATGCACCTGTATACCAATTATTATATAGTGAGTAATGGGACTTGCTTTGTCATAATATATAATGTTTTTAATTGCATACTTCTGTTCATAATTATAGGATATCTAACGAGCTTCCCCTTTAATATCAAGTTTATGTCCCGAGTGAAATAATTTTGTCCTTGTCTCGAGGCCTTGGCGAGATGAATTATGAATAAATAAAGTAGTCCAGGCGGTGTCAAAGTTCATCGTTATCCAATCAAATTACTTAAAGGTGTTATGACACATATGTGTCAAAATAGTTTGTTACGAAACCCATTTACGAAGTACCACGTGGGTAATAATCTTATGTTTATACCAGCTTAAAAAAATCCATCTTATTCTTATAGCGTTTTGATTCGCGTTTCTTTCGGTATTAATTTTGTGTCCTCAAGCCCAAAGGACATCTCCAATCGCATAGTCACAAAACTCAAGGCTTAAATATCTGCAGTTGTCCTTTATGTACAGCGTACTTCTGATCATCTAACAAATCGTCAAGCAGAAACAGGTTACCCAATGGAATATCCCGATGTTACATACGTAGTAGGGATTATCCAGATAGCAAGACATGCGGTTAAGCGAATCACCATTTGCACAGAAATGCATTGAGAAGATTTTATATAGTGCCGACCGGATGACCGGGGTTCCGGATATATATAATGGGGTCCGGTTAAGCGAGGTCTCACTGTACATGTACATCTGACAAACCCTGTTCATTCTTCCATCATCCGATCTCCGAAAAAGGATCTGCAGTTAATTTATGTATTCCCCGCCTTCAGCTCTCTGCATTTCAGCAAGTTTAAACGTTGTTGACCGAACTGAGTGTCTTCCCATTTCTCTGTCACTGCAACGTCCCGCTCCCGATCTATCGTCATATTTCCCCCCACGAAGTACCGTAATAATTTAATGCATTTTAGTGCCCAATGTATTTCTCCTTCTTTTTATTCCACATTATCTATATGCCTTGTCATACCGATGTCATGCCGCTGCGCCCACAATCCAAGGGAGATAGTTAACTGTGAGCATTTTTAAGTCAACATTTCAAGGGAGGCAACTCCTCTAATGCTTAAAAACTCATAAAAACTCAACTCCTGTACACGCTGAAAGCAATAAAACCAGAAGTACTAGTCTTTAACTTCTTTGAGTGGTAATTGAGAAGTTGGAAGTCAAATAAGGACAAATGTATGGATCTACGTGAAAACTTTTCATTTTGAGGGGTCATTTAAACTGTCATATCTGCATTTGAAGCCAGGTTGTTGAACTTGTTTAACTTCTTTCACAGAGGACACACTTAAGTCTTTTAGTTTTGTTTTGAAAGCACCAGGTATAAGAGTTTATAGAATTTGCACGAATTCGTTTATTACATCAGTTAAATGTTGATTCTTTGTAGGGCCCATGGTGACTGGTTAAAGAGGTGTTGGTATAATATAACATTATGTATAATATAATATAAGGAATAAATGTACAGTTTTGGGTGATAAATGCTAACTTTATTAATAACCATAACCAAATACAACAGTGCTAAAGATTTACAACTAACAAACCTTATTAAATATTCAAAAGAAAGATAAATGGCAAATATTCGAATGCCCCTAACCTGTTATAAGAACCATTGAGTCAGTTATTATTTTTTTCAAAATCTTCCTCGATTACAAAGAAATAAATGTACATTTTTGAATGCAAACTTTTTGAATAGTTTCTGCGCTATAAACACATACAATAAGGCTTAATATAAAAAAAAACTACTGAATATTTTATAACTAAAATTAAATGTTCCCTAACTCACAATGAGAACCATGAAGCAATTTTTTAAAATCGTCCCTAACTCCATTGGGCATAAGAAGCATATCATTACTAAAGTGCCGTGCAAAAGAGTCGTGTTTGCATAGTAAAGTAATCAAACTTCAAAAATGATTTTTCAATACAGTGCCTTTTAATACCAATGGTTCACCTGGTACACTGCACACAAATATGTATTCATTCTTCTTTATGCCAGGACATGCATGAACGAGTTTGAATCCGGATTTGCCTACAACACCTCTAATTGCCTCCTGATTCCAACAAGGGCCATAAGCTGCGGATCTTTCTTGCTGGCAGCTCTCTGGGAGACAATCAAATACAGAAGCAACGTACAAGAAACTTATGTCATAGTTTCCAACATTGTCGGATAAGACTCCTTCTGTTCCAAACTCTATCATGGTGAAAATGCCGCTGGGTTTTAACATTCTCTTGATCCCTAAAAGAGCATTCACTGGATCTGGGAGGTCATGGATGACATGACGAGAATATATCCAGTCAAAATGCTTCGTTGGTATTTCGGGAACATGACACATGTCCAGTATTTCAAACTTACAGTTAGTCAACCTATTTTCAACTACCCTTTGACTAGCAATATCAAGGACAAATTTGAGTACGTCACTTCCGTTAAAAGTTGATCTTGGGAAGCGTTTTGCCAGCTTCAGTAGAAGAGATCCAGTGCCACATCCAATTTCCGCCACTTCGATTCCCGCATCTGCCAAAAGACAGAGATGACTACAATTATTGTGATCAATAATGTTCAATGGACGTACAATCTGAAACTGTATCTTAGTTCATAACCCCTGTTTGTCTAATTACTTGGCATGATCAATCATTATGTAGTCAAAAGATCAAACATAACAAGATGATGCCTAGTCGACTTCTCATTACTTTTCCGTATACAATATTTCTATACTATATTTGAATACTGTGCAGTATTTAATCAGATCGGCAACATTGTCATTGTTTGTATTGGACTGGTCGTGTTTTATATTAGCATGGTCATTCCCCACTCATTTAAGTTCATTGTAGTATTATATAAAAGAAAGTATATCAGACTTAATACTTAGATAACAAATACAAGACGTCATGATGGTTTTGTAGATGTTGGACTATTGAGTGGACTGTGGTACATATGTACACTATCAAAATAAGTACATATCACTACCCATATGGGGTGGTGGACACATATACAGGGTCCTGTTACAAATCACATGGGAGTTAAAAATTTCCCAAGATTTGATTGGCTGTACAGAACGATGTCATTGGTTGCGTAACTACTTCAATCATCTTTCTAACTTTTAACGACTGGTAACTAAGAATCTGTATTGTGCATTTAAACAAGTTTGATTTCTTTCCTGAATTTGTCATTGGCATTTACCTACATGCAAAGACGCATGCAATGTCTGAAAAAGCAGGTAAGTTGTGCGAAAATTTAAAACAAAGCTAGTGATAAGTATTCCCCTATGTGTTAAAAAATGCAATCACGTCATAGGCGCGTGATATGAAATGGGTACCGACCTATATCATATGACTTTGAATTGACAGCAATGAGAAAGAAATGCACAATTTACAACAACATCGACACTTATCTTTTATTATGAAAAACATGTTTGCATGATACATTTAGGTAGTAGAAAATTTCAATGTCGTTTGCGGATGGATATGGAGATCACCTCCTTTCCGAATCGTGTTTGCTTTAAATACTCGCGTTTTTACTTTAAATTGACGCGTATGGGTAATAAAACAATAACCAACTCGGTGAATTGCAGGTTATATTTCCCTCGTTATATCATTTGTCTAATTGCAATAACTCAAGAAAGATCATCTGTCCTTTCCTATCACTCGTTAGTTTTTGTTGAAATAACTACTAGCTCAATGCAATGCAATGACTTTGAGATCCAACTTACGCAATTTGTATACTAATCCAGTTGTAGACGGCAGTAGGTATTGATCAAGGAAGGCGTCATCAAGGTGTTCCCGCACGTCATCCCGTATAGTAAAGAAGCTCGGGTAATCTTGATGTCGGACTCCTGAACAGAAATTGATCTTTAGCAAAATACAGTTTAAATGGTTTTATCACACGTATTATTTTCAATTGCAAATATCTCAAATTGTTTATGTCATACTCAAAGACTGAATAGTGAAGGCGTTTAGACAGCTGTCGAAGAATACTTCTACATGTTTTGTAATATTTTTTTAAAAATAAAATTTTAAATTTTAAAATTCTTCAAAAATAATTTCATCGACATATAAGACATAATCTATGTGAAAATTAAAAAATGTGCCTGATTCTGCACACGTTTACAACATTTTAAACATGGTAAGGGTCATGTTGATGTAAATTTCAGTTCTTACCAATTTCTTCATTAAAAAAGGATATTTCAACTAAAATTAAACACATTCACTGATTTATTCATTCAAACTACTGTAGATAGGTATTGTTGTGTCGTGCCACAGTTAAATACACCTGAATCTTTTAAGATAGTGAATTAATCGAAACCAAACTGAACAATTTGTTGATATTGATATTGGAAAGCACCATTAGTGACTTAATGAATCTAATACAACATCGTGTTATATTTTGTTATTGGAGGTTTAACAAGACGAACAACAAGATTTATCATGTGAGCATATTTTTCCAGCGATCTGATTGGTCGAGAGGCGGTCAAGTGACCGTCGACAGAAAAGCATATTGACTCAAAACCGAGTCCGACCAAAAGCAATATTGACTTGAGTGACGTAAAACGATTGTTGCATGACGTCAAACGATTATAACATCATCATCATCATCATCATCATCATAAAAAGATTTATATAGCGCCAGTTCCAGTCCAAGAGTACTGCTCAGTAGCGCTATCTGTACAACTCGAGAATGAAAAGTTGGACACTGTAAGTCATCTGGAACAGGAATGTCTTCAGTTTGCATTTGAACATCTCCAGGTTGTGTATAGTCCGTAACTCCAGAGGCAGTTGATTCCAGAGAGTGGGTCCTGCCACCTGGAAAGATCTATCCCCAAATCTGTTACTGGACTTGAAGTGTAGGACAGCAAGAAGACCAAGATTTTCGGATCTGAGACTTCTGTTTGGTTGATATCTTGTGATCAGGTCAGACAGATATTTTGGAGCTAGGTCATTGATGCATTTGAAGACAAGAAGGATGAGTTTGTATTTAATTCGAGCTGATATGGGAAGCCAGTGCAAGTCTGGCAGATAAATTCTGTACTCGTTGGAGTTTTCCCAAAGAGGATTGTGGCAATCCATAGAGTAAACAATTACAGTAGTCAATCCGAGATGTAATATAAGCATGGATCAATGAAGAGGTTGTTTTTTCAACAAGGTAGCATCGGATTTGCGAGTTCCGTAGATGGTAGAAAGACTTGCAGCATATTGACTTGATATGAGCATCAAAAGTCAAGTTAGAGTCAAAGATGACACCCAGGTCTTGGGACGATAACATGACCGTCAATGTGTAGGTCTGGTAGAGGAGAATGTTCAGCAACTCGCTTAGAGGTAAGGATCAGGACCTCTGTCTTCTTACCATTCAGCTTCAGACAGTGTGATGTCATCCAATCCTTGATTGCCAGTACGCAGTTCTCAATTTGCGCAAATGCTTGTGTGGCTGACATGTGACAAAATGGCTTGAAGGACAGGTACAGCTGTGTGTCATCAGCATAAAGATGGAAAGAGAGATTGTAACACCTGGCTATGTCGCCCAAGGGGGAGGTGTAAACTGTGAATAACAGGGGGCCTAAGACGGATCCCTGTGGAACTCCATACACAAGCTCCTTGGAGTCGGATGACTGGTCACCAATGACAACACGTTGGTATCTTTCTGTAAGGTATGAACGGATCCACTGCAAAGCAATCCCAGTCACACCTACTCTCTCTTCAAGGGTGTTGATGAGAATGTCATGGTCAACCGTGTCGAAAGCTGCTGACAAATCTAACAGAATTAGAATTGCAGCACCATTCTTGTCAACTGCCTGAAGGAGATCATTCTGGACTTTCACTAAGGCTGTTTCTGTACTGTGGTATGTTCGGTATGCAGACTGTAAAGGTTCCAAACATTCATGAACAGAGATATGTTCCTTTAGTTTATGTGCCACCACACGTTCCAAGAGTTTGGAAACAAAAGAAAGATTTGATACTGGCCGATAGTGCTTCAAGATTTCAGGGTCAAGGTTAGGTTTCTTCAGCAGCGGTGTAATGACTGCCTCCTTGAGATGTATAGGAACATAACCCTCAGACAGAGAAGAGTTGATGATGTGGGTCAGGATGGGTACAACAGCATGCAGACAGTTCTTCAGGAGCCATGTCGGCATCACGTCAAGTTGGCAGGATTTGTCGGGAGACTGTTGTATGAACTTTTGCACTTCTTGGTTATTGACAGGACGAAATTAATCCAATCTACACATTTTGTCACTGGCGATGGTTGATGGCACATCATGTTGGGATGCATTTGACAGTGTTGAACGAATGCTGATGATCTTGTCCATGAAGTAGTCAGAGAACAAGGTGCAGAGTGCAGCCCCGGAAACAGACGATGGTAGTTGTTTCTTTTTCTGTCTGAACAAAAGCTTATTTGTAACAGCGTACACCTCCTTTTGTCCTTTCACATTGTTAAGAATGCCCTTGAAATAGGTTCGTTTTGTGGTCTCCACAAGTGCACTGACCTGGTTTCTCTGGGAGCGATGCAGTTCCTCATGAATAGCAAGGCCGCTAGATCTCACCTGCTTCTCAAGGCAGCGCCGCTTGCGTTTTGCTTGACGTATATCACCATTGTACCAGGGAGAATCTACATGGACTGTGATGGTACAGCTTTCCATTGGTTCATGTTTCTCAACAATGGTTCTTATGTTTCTATCGTACATATCATAAGCATCAGAAACCGATAAATCATCATATTCCGACAGATCTTGTAGAAGATCTGAATTGAATGTGTCAATTGGAATAACCTTCCACTTTCTGTAATTTATTGTCTTGCGTTCTCGCCTTGGTGATTTGAAATCATACAAAACAGCAAAATGTAACCATGACGTCATCTGACCGTAGTCGTCCTTGGTCAATATTGTTTTCTCGGGTCCATAAAAACAGGTATTGACCTCATCACCAGTCTATAATTGTATAATATGTGAAGGAAAAGAGACAGTTCTCAGTTTGACTGCAATAAAAGTGTTGACTGCACCCAATTCAGATTCTCTCACATACAAAAACTGTTGTATTACAACAGAGGTTACGCGCGAATATATGATTCGAATAACATATTTTGGTGAGAGAAATACTATCACAAAAATATGTAAAACATTATATATTTAAAATTTGAAGTTAAAAACAATGTAGATGAACACCTTTGTACAAGCAGTTGTAAGTGTTATATGACTAAGTCTGGTGATTATGGAAAATTATATACTATATAGCAACATTATAATCTTGATTATTTTTTCAGACTTATTAAAGACATATTTCAAAACAGCTATAGATGTTTTACAGTTTTACATTAATAACGTCAACTATGGACAATAGCATCAAAATACAAACACGTTTATACTTAGAAATCTCAAAACAGATATAGAATTTTAGAAATAAGCAGTATAGATGCCTACCTTTGGGTCCACTTTTGGGAAAGCATTGAAGAATGGAGTTGTATTTGGAACCTATATATGGTATATAGCGTGCGTCTATTGCATTCTGTTTCAGGACTGTTTGAAGCGATGAATTGATGTAGAAAAGAGAGGATGTTTCGTCGACTTGGATTACTCGAGCCGTGACGAGAGAACATACTAGTTCTCGAACATACCTGAAGTCAAGCAATTCCAAGGATGAACAAGAAGGTGTTTTTACTCGTAAAAACAGATGTCTCCCCCCAAGGCAATTTCAGTAATTACTCTTCTAAAAGACAAAGTCCAAATTGTTGCAATGGAAACTGAAAACAATAAAATTGAAAAAAAGTTTAAACCCCCATAAGGCACATCTACATGATAAGGGGAGGCTGTATACCAAACTTGGTGAAGATTGGTCAAGTAGAATGGGCGGTATGCTCCGGAAAGAATAGGAACGCCCCGACACACCTGATCATTATAAAATAGCATAGTTATGGTCCATATGTAAATACAATGTATGTTCTTAACATTACAAGAGTGGGAAATGTAGAGGCAGGGCTGGATTGTCGACAGGGTGTGCTAGGATAAGCGAGTTGGAAGTAGCGGGTATTGACAAATATTTTGAAGTGATGAAAAGATGTTGCATATTTGAATTTAGAAGGTTGAGAGTTTCAGGGATTGTGAATTCCAATATGACGGTAGGATACGTGTCTGGCTGTACGAAGACGCCGTTGCTGTGATCGTACTGGCCTGGACTAAGGAGAGCAGGTGAGGTGAGGTGAGGTGAGTTGGGCCCTAACGCCGCTTTGAAGAGTATTTCACTTATATCGCGGCTGCTAGTATTATTGCAGGGAGAACGCCCGCAACGCCATATGGCTATGCGTTGCGGTGAAACCTGCGAACATCGGCTGGCAGCAAGCTAGGTTTGAGAACATCCAGGGACACACTTGTAGGTATATACACAGGAGGGTAAGCTTCATCTACAGTATTTCTTTATAATGACAAGCTCGGCTAAATGAACTAATTCCCCATTTGATGTATTTACATTTAAGTGAGACCGATATGCGGAGGAACCCCAGTTGATCACCGTATTTTTGCACATGCGAGGGTGGTAAGTTTCTGGAGCACAGCTGTTCAAATTACTTACTGTACACAAGTATGCGATTGTCGTGTTATGTTTTTTCTTGTGAAGATGATTCGAAAATAACATTATACACATATATTTCAACACAAGAAATTCACAAATGTTCTTGTACAAACATGGGATCGAACCAGTAACCTGCTAAATAGTTTCTAGTTAGCTGACCATTACACCACAGAAATCAGCTGAAATGTGAGAGAAAATTTAATGATCAATTGCTTTAGGATATTCGGTTTGACTGGGCTATATTATTCATTAGTTACTGTAATTTTGGAAAAATGTTCGTCTTAAATGTTTGTGCAAAATACCTATAAACATTTTGAAGTTGTGATGCCTCTTTGTTCGCTCTTGCAATATTGACAGGGGTCATACTTTCCAGTGTGCATTCATTTCAGCGTGCTGCACATGCGTTGCGAAATGCTTAGGCATTTTTCAATTACTTGACATAGATACTGTATCTGTGATAAGTTGAGGTTTCACTGAAATAATGTGGTTTGAAATTGATGTTTTATGGTTTAATGGTAAGTCAGTTACACATGCACCAACCTCGCTGTCAGCGTGCATGAATGGGAACATCTGTCACGTGTGACGTAATCGCAATTCGCATGTGCTTAGGTTTCAAATCCATGCATGCACACCTCGGTTGGTAACTATCACTTACCTACCTCGAGGAAACGTTTGATTTGAATCGAACAGTTCCTTGCAAGCTCTTTGCAAACTTCCCAATGCAAGACATAACTCTTGTCAGTCTTCATTACTTGCTGAATGAGGCCTTACAGTATTTCCTTAAGATAGCTGTGCTTAGAAATCCGGGCCCACTATGTATTTCAGGTGCAGCGATCCACTATTTTCGCACAACAAAGCGAGGGAAATACTGCAAGGCTTAAATCAATCAGTAATGGAGATTTGCAAGAGTTATGCCTTACGTTTGGAATTTGGCTCTTTGCGGGGTCAAAAGGTTTGTATTTACTAATACCGTGCTGTTGAGAGTGTGTAGACAATAACAGTGGTTAGATTTATAAATCAATGATTTCAATTGCAAGTAACATTTATCATATTTTGCATATATAGGCTTACACATCATGATGTTATTCAAATTATGTTCAGTTATTCATGTCAGAGTGAGGGTTAATTACTATTCAAGAATTAGTAATGTAATTAGCTAGTTATGTTGATCCAAAGGTTGTGTAACTACATGCTGATTGTATCAATGTATTCTGAGCTGTAGTTTTACATAGTTTTTTTTGTGTTTGTATCACAATCCCGTTAGATCCTTGTATATTCCGCATTTCCTTCGGCTGCGCCTCAGGAAAATACGGAATATACAAGGGTCTTACAGTCCCGTACACCCTGTCAGAACACCGTGTAACTAATAATAACCATTGTTTAATAATATAATTGAGATCCCCAAATATTGTACAGTTTTTTAAATTATACCTATTTAAAATACCCCTTATTGAACTATGAATTCCCAGCTGAAATAATAATTGTTGCTTGCTTCTGTTTTCCCACTAGTTGACTGCTACCAGTGGCCCACTTTCTATTAGCTGGTAAAGTTACTGGTGGTCCACTCTCCACAGCGACTAGTTGACTACCATCGTAGTTGCCGCCAGTAGCCCACCTTCTATCACATGAACAAGTTACTGGTGACAGTCCCTAGTGGGCTACCAGTGGTCCATCAGCTGTGTACTACCTGCGCTGTTGCCAGATGACTATACATTCAGATACAATGATAAAGTGTCCACAGTATAGAATCTAAGTATAGAATGAATGTCCTTTCCTAAAACGGCAGCATTATACCCAATCTGCCTCTATAAAGTCATAGACATTGATAGATACCTCCAGATCGTTCAGAAGCATGTTTACAAGCATTTTTACCCGGTCCTGAAGCTGGCAGAAGATTTCCACAGCCTCGAGAATGGATGGTAGATAACGTGTCTTTTCACTGTCAAAGGTAAGAGTTCAAATCCTCGTGAACCTTACTTAAAAGTTGTACTCTCAACAACTTAGTCCTTTCGACAACATGTCTCACCTTTCTTTCATTTCTCCTCTTTCAGCTATCTCATGTGAAGTGATGGGTTTTTCCGCATTAACCAGGATATCGAGAATACCAACATCTTTTGCCATTGAGATGGCAGTTGCTATTCCACCAAAAGTTGTATATTGTCTAAGCATATTTTCATACTCATTCCGATTCATATTGCCAATATCTCAGAGAAGTGACTTGTCAATAGTGGTATGTGCTGAAAGTGTGCAGTCGTGCTTGTCAATACTGATATATGCTAAAACCGTAAGTTCTTGTCATGAATACTTATGCATTAGTTTATGGAAGGGGATTTGTGCCACAAATGGAGACATGTTGACTTGTAACTTGTAAAGTGTAACATGTCTTTCTCAACCATACAAGTCTCGAAAAGACAAGTCCAACCATGCAAAACTAACATTTTAATTCTGTCAATCGTAACCTCGCATTCTCAACTTTACAAAGTTTAAATGTAATTCTAGAAATCGTCAAAGTCGAAAAGACAACTTGTCATTTTTAATTATTAAATCTAAATAATATGCACATTTTGTAATGTTACAAGTTACGTTTGACAAATGAAAAATGGAAAATGAGGAGTTGCAAAGTCAGCTTTGTAAAACGGACTTCAGCATTTCGAGACTGACATGACTTGTATAGTTGCGAATGCAATGTTTCAAATTACATCTCTACATGAATTCGCATTGACCATATTTGGAAGTTTCCCGAACATTGCCGATGTTTTCCGAGGACGAGAGGCATTTGCAAAAAAAACAGACCTCCCTTGCCGCTGTCCCAGATGGGGAATCCCTAAGTCTATTTTGAGCCCAAAGCTGGACGAATTGACCACGCCCCCTGAAAATCAAGGGACGTAACTCTTGTTATGTCCCATCCTCCAAGCAGCGGCGTGCGCATGTCAAGTCAAGCTTACAACGAAGGAGGAAGTCCGAGGTCAGACCGCCTGCGTGGAGGATGGTTATGTCCTACAAACAAACGCACGTTGTCAGTTCACGGAGTGCTACTGTCACTTACATTCCGTTTGATAGTGTCGCTTAGTGATTAAATGCCAAACGAAAATACCAATTGAAAATTCATTCTAAGGTATTCTAATTATTATTTCCAAAAAAATTAAGGACATTTGACAAACAATTTTTTTTTGCAACGCAAAACGAATGCGGAAGTAATGTAAATGTGGGATGACACTGACAGACATAAAGGATCGCATAGCTTGATTGGCATTGATGCTATGATAAATGTATCCGATCCGTTATCATAAAACTTCTTTCACTTACATATAAAACTGCAGATTAACAAACCATATATAGACATCCTACACCCGAAAAAATTAATTACTTTCTTAGCGTTCATTTACACATTATCTTCTCTCAGTTCAATCACGTCAACATTCACTTTTTTATACTCCAATTTTACGTGTATTCAGTAAAGTCTTTTGCATTCAGAAATTAATATCCATTTTTTTATAAAGAATATCAAGATATTGAAAGCATATAAACGTTAGGGGGGGAAAACTTGAAAGAAATACATAAGCCAGTGTTGATAACTTTATTATTAATTTTAAAATATGTTAAATGTACCACAAAGCAATGATCTAAATCAGGAAACTTCATATACTTGTTTTTAAAAAATGCATTGCATTTTAATTATAATTGGAAACTGTTCTGAGTGTCAATACGTCTTATTCTTACAGACAAATAATCAAGGGGAAATGTTCTTTAGCTGAGTTGAATTTTTCTCTTTTAATTATTTTACAAACTTTTCTAAACTACTTTAAATTATTTATTGGTTTTGAATATGTTAATTTATCTATTTTCATTTACTTATCAAGCAAACTATATTTTTAGTATTTGAAGCAGTGAAAAGTGTATTGTTGTGGGACAGAAATATATTTGTCCATGATTCATATGTCCATTAATTCTATATAAAGAATCGCATTACTGAATTCAAGTATTAAATGTAAATCATAAGCCTAGATCAGTTGTTTCACACTTTAAACAATAAACATTCAACTTCTACGTGCAATATTTTCAATATGAAAATAATTATGAATATAGAATGCAAAATGAAAATAGTGTTATATCACTGTTTAATCGACTGTAACATATACAGGATATAAAAAAAATATAAATAAACGTAAAATTTCACTAAAATGGTCATTCATGAATACATTGACATGCGTATTGTTTTTAATAAATTAAATATGTGTTTTATTAACTCATATATGAAAAGATGATAATTTTTATTTAGATAATAGTTCCTATAATTTATGTTTTACAACAATATGTCTCCCCTAAACATACGTCTTTGCCGTGTCAATTAACACTTTTGTTTGTTAGTCTTTAATTTAACAAACTCATTGTAGTAGAAATATATATCAAATTATTAATTTAAAAGTTCAAAGAAAAAAAATGATCATTCAATTAATGTGTTGTCAAGGAAAAACACAACACAATCCGACTAGAAGTTGCAGAATGGGCTTCTTTATACACATATTTCAAGGATTAGTGTGTTTGAAAAGTCCAGAAACTGTACTAAGAGTGTGACATTTTAGATGTTCAGTATATATTTATAAATAGAGCAATCTACACAAGAGAGCTGCTGAAAATGAAAATAAGTCATTCAAATATTTGTTCTTTCTGTAAATCTGAACCAGAAAGTTTGCAATATGTTTTCATAAATGTTATCACGTAAATGAATTTTTGGGAATCGAAAGTTCCATGAACAATCGTCTTTTATCAGCCAAAACTGGCTCCCTGCTTGTGTGAGATCATGCGATATCGACAAGCGATATCTACATTGACCAGTGACCAGTGTTAATAATAATAATAATAATAATAATAAAACTTTATTACCTCGAAAGGAATTCATTTTGTATCATGACAGAGCTCGAGTACATGAATGGCAATTAACAGTCACGGATTACATGTAATACAAAACCCAATCACAATTGGTTAACTAAGGATCATTTAACAAACGAATGCTGAAGGGAATAAATGTATTCAGACCTTTATTGGTTTGTATCGAGGTAATAAGTATCTCCTTCCAGAAGGAAGTTGAACATATTCACTGTGCAACACATGATCTGGATCCGACGATCCCAAAGCTGAGACAGGAAAATGACAATAATTTTGTAGACCCAAATCAAAGCAGTCCGTGACACTGACCGTAATTTATGTTTCGCAACCACTTGAAATTACGTAAGGTTTATTTTGAAAAGTAACAAATATTTACCATCATGTATTTATTTTAAAAATGTCGATAAATTATCTAACAAAAATCGAATGTGAAAAAATTTCCAGACCAACTGTTTGTTTGTGTTATTAATTTTTTTTTACAAAAGACTCAATGTTTTCTTTATACTCATTTGATACAGAGTTTTTTACTTAGGAAGGCATTAAACATGTAGTTTTATATTATGCCAACTCTTTATACACGTATAGATATCATTATACCCGAGTGTGAACTGTGCCATCCTGTATACCCTTTTACAATCAAATGCAAAAAAATCAACACCCTTCTGGGTCACAAGAAAGTGTACGATTTATTACTTGACTCACACATTTTGATAAAGTAATTTATCATAAATCATAAATGAGAATACGTCACTGATTCAAAATATACTGACTCCCCCTGCATGGGCGGATATGGGGAAAAAATTGGAGGTCATGATTACACAATGTGACATTTAATATGTGCCCGACCATCGGGCTCGCACAAAAATAACCGCGTCTCGAGCGTTCGGGCGGGCAGTTACTTCCTCCACAGTAAAATGCGATGGTCTCCTATAATGTTTAAGTCAATATTCTTTTGTCAACAGTATGCTAATAGTGGGAAAACTAGTATGCAACTTTCAAATATGTGTTAGTAGTTGCTGAGAGATGCTTGCCAAGGGAGAAGTCATTGTTGAACATTGTGTTTATCGGATCGGGATTATTCGTTCCTTTCCGCTAATTTCCGTAATATTCCAAATATGGTCAATGCGAAATCGTGTAGAGATGTGATTTGAAACATTGCAATCGTAAGTCGTGTCAGTCTGGAAATGCTAAAGTCCGTTTTACAAAGCTGACTTTGCAACTCCTCATTTTCCATTTTTCATTTGTCAAACGTAACTTGTAACATTACAAAATGTGCATATTATTTAGATTTAATAATTAGAAATGACAAGTTGACTTTTCGACTTTGATGATTTCTAGCATTACATTTCAACTTTGTAAAGTTGAGAATAGAAAGTTAAGATTGACAGGATTAAAATGTTAGTTTTGCATGGTTGGACTTGTCTTTTCGAGACTTGTATGGTTGTGAACCACATGTTACACTTTACAAGTTACAAGTCAACATGTCTTCATTTGTGGCACAAATCCCCTTCCATATTAGTTAGTACAAATTCCATATCAATGCATGTACACGATTCAACTTAACTGCCAGTTTGATACATGTTATTCATGTATATAATACCATTATACACTGATTATACGATATTGGTATCCCAAAATGACATATTTCATCCATCATATTATTCAAATTGAAATATGCAATTGTTTCCATGGTGACATGATTCCCCGTTGAACATTAATGCTTCAAAATTTATATATCAAAATCACCAAAATCATCTCGGCCCTGAATCTTCGACAGAAGGACAATGGTGTAAGATATGATGAGGATACAGCGAATAGTTCTTGAGATAGAACACTAACAAACTAAAAATTTCAAAGTCACATACAGAAAATCAAAGTACCACTGTGATCCTCAGGATAATGTAATGTCTTTTCCAGCAGTTCATGTGTAACATATGAAGTGAATCCAGTGAACTGTTCTTGAGCAAGGGTAACATGGAAAAGTCTCGCTCATAAGAAGGTCTCAGTTTGCAGTTTGTAGTCGTCAACAACCTTTTTTTCACGACAGTCAGTTGTTTTTCAACTGAGGTAGGTCCGGGAATTGTTCAGTTTGAAATATTGTTCATTGAATAATGTTAATAATATCAATTTGTTACACATTTTGGATAGCTATATAGTTTACAACCGCTCCAACCATCTTTGGAGCTTGACATGTAATATATAGTTTTAAATTAGAAATTTTAACATTTCGGACCGAGTGCATCGTCGTGGAAAAAAACCGCTAAAATGTTACTTATTACGTCAAAGCACTCGGGCTAACGTCCTCGTGCTTTAACTATAATAGTTCAGGTCAAAACTATACTTTATAACAAAACACATTGGGGTACGGCGAACTTTATTTCTTTAATAAGGTGAGATATGTGTTCTAAAGACAATGATAAAAATCTAGTTTGTATATAAACTGCTTTACTCCTCTAAAATTCAACTAGAATGTGCCGAAAATTAGCTATTGTAAACTGTTTCAAAAAGACCTCTAACATATTTGCCGAAGGAAGTTTAATATGCACCCTCTAGGGCCAGGTCATTAAAGCAACACTAATCGTTTTGTGTGCTCTATCTTAAGTAGTCTATCCTTTCTTCCTCTCTCCCTGACAGTGATGCCTCTGAAAAAAGTACAAACATATGTTAATCGATATCAACAAATGATGGGGTGTTTCACATGCGTAAATGCCAAGTTGTAAATCTTGAATAGCTCTCGAGAGAATGAAATGAGAATAGCGAGAGGGACACTTACTAGGCCTACATTGATTATTAGTTTATGGATCAATCATCCAGTGTTGAACAGAAGAGGGATAGAGATTGCGTGAAGCTTCTAGAAGTGATACACATATATAATGCCGTCTAACAAATATAATACTATTAATTATTTAGCTTTCTGTTTTGGACTCTTAACAGTGAAATCATTACTTGGACAAATACTCCACAACGACTTATTGTAATTTTCTATCTTGATCTTTGTGCTTTTTTCCACAAATTATCTTAATTCGAAACCATTTTCCCAAAAGAATTTATGGCTTTAGCTGAGGAGGTTTTACTGCTCTCGTCACTTAATTGATGTATATTTTAGCTCTTCCGCAATGTTTGTATGGTCATCTTTAACCAAACTAATGCCGTTGATACTAAATAATGTGGTAGTTTGGGACACTCATTTCCCGAACAACGAATTCAGAAAGGGCGGAACCCCCACAGTCTTTAAATTGCAGAAATGAAAAATGTTACATATAAAATGAGCCAAATTGTCGTTAAGAATGAATGCCTCAGTGAGGTGTCCTAAGACTTCATCAAACTGACAAAACATTTATTCCGGCAGCTTAGAGAACCATCGCCGGTCCTCAGAGAATGGCTTGCGCTGTGATAGTGAACAACTCATTCATCTGGATGGACGTGGTGAATTGCCAACTAGCTCCAGGTAACCTGTTTGAAACACTGGTAGAATCCTGGGATCTTCTCGGTTGGTTGTTGCCTTTTGCTTGCCGTGTATTACAACGATTTGAACGAGGAGCAGAATTGAAGATGGAGAATATTTAATAGTTAATTGTTCATTTCAAGTGTAAATTTAGCTTATTGTTCAGTTTGCTGTAGACATATTATTTCATGGTTCAATGCTTCTTGTTATTTGAATGTCTCTTCTGAGGTGATTTGAGGTTTAATGTCACTTTTAAGAGTACTTCTCTTATTTCACGGCTTCCAGTGATATTGCAGGGAGAAAACCTGCAACACCATTCCAGTTATGCAGTGCCAGTATCATCTTGAACTAACTAAGCATGAGTGGTACTGCGCTTAAAATAGTTCTCTATCACAGAAGACGATGTACATGTAAGGCCCTGTTTGAATTCTTGCTCTGACACAGAACACGATAACCACTGCTATTAGGCTCCTCTTCCTTCTCATACAAGAGATGTCGGTTTGCATGGAAAAAGACCTACACTATGTTGTTTCTTAAACTACAGCAACAGTGAATAAAGGTTTCTCATTTCTCAGTCTGATTAGCTTTCTCGCCTCCACAAGTTAGTTAGTTTTGCATATAAGTTTGAGGTTTTACTCTTCTAGAAGGGTGTATGACACTGTGACACTGTTTGCAATTGGAACAAGCGTGAAGAGATTCCCAAGTAGAAAGTTCGTGGTCCTCTGTGCCACATATCATACTGTACCAGCTGCCATGTCAAGAATAAGAACAATGTAAAAACTTCAGACAGACTGACATCAAGGCTACGATACTGTCATAAAACAACAGAAGATGATGCGAGGCCATAGACCACTGAATGGCCCCACTGGCCACCGCCCTCTTAGTGTTTTAAGTTCCTTGATCATTTGTAATAATAACATGGGTCTTGCGTTTTTATTGTAAGTCGATTGATCAAATCGTTTAACTGCGTCACTCTGACTATATGTCTAGGAGAAAGTAACGTCACAGTAGAGCGTTTGATAGGTAGACAATGATCCGTTATCCCTCCCCCATTGACAAAGATCCAAGTCTATTTTAGATATATTTTTGAATTATAGAAAATGCACGACAGACACAAAGCTATTGGAATTCCAAAACAAATTTATACATAGAGCTATATAAACTAAGAGAGAGTTGTTGAAAATGAAATTAGTTGATAATGACTTATGTCCATCATGTGGTTCAAGCGAGAATATGTATCATGTATATGTTGAGTGTCCTACCGTTAGAATATTTTGGGAAGAATTCTTACATTTTATTAATCGAGCCTTAAGTAGAACATTCAAGATCTCAACTCAAGATATATTATTCTGTGCCAACTATGACCTCTTGCTGAACCATATGATATTATTAGCTAAACGCCACATTTTTATCATGAACAATAAGGGTTTGAAACCTAGTTTCACAATATATACAGGAATATTAAAGGATGTTGTTGACGTCGATAAATATATTGCAAGAAAAAATATCAATATGAATACTTTTGAGAGAAAATGGAAAATATTTAAGAACGTAATTTAACTTCATATACATATATACATGTATATATACATATATATATATATATATGTGTGTGTGTGTGTGTGTATATATATATATATATATATATATATATATATATGTATGTGTGTGTGTGTCTGTGTGTGTATATATATGTATATATGCCCATGCATTATTATTAATTATTTCTCGTCAAGATATGTCCATTCATTCTTGTTCCAACTGGGGATAGCAAAATTAGTTGTCAACTGCCATGTTGTATTATCTCACTCTATGTATACCATGAAACATTGATTGTATCCAACTGAAGTGAATAAAAACAACTTTAAAAAAAAGATCAAAGTCTATGGCAAATGGACTGACCCGTTTAGTCGCCCTTTGTTACAAGCATGGATATTCTGGGGAACAACGGGAGCAAATTAAAATACACACATAGAAAAACTTTATATAATTTAGATTTTGAATGAAAATATTTTCAAAATTCATACCTCTTAGATTCAACAAAAATTATCTTGTCTCCGACTTTGATGAATGGGATAATGTTTTTACATTTGTAGTGAAGCTTGAAATTCTTCTTAGTTATCCTTTTAGAAATAATATTCAAATGATATTTCACAGGTGTGTCATCTCTACAACTGACAAAGGTGACACCATGACCTGAAATACACAAGAATAATGATGAAGTATAGTACAGTGAACAACATTATATGTTATATTGTTTGTCAATGTATATGACATTAATTATGTGGATCATATGTTACTTACACAATTATTCTTTGCTGTAACCATGTGGAAAATAAAATCACTAAAATTGCTAGATGTTGACTCGTGCTCCCAACATTATTTTGATCAATATTTAACAAATGAGTAAAACACATATTGCAATAACATTCGTCATGAAGTAAAACATCTAAAATCAACACCAAATCCGATCAAATGTTAGATAAGTTGATAAATAGGTCATGACATCGCTGTAGATGAGTTGTAGTCCTTTTTATGGGTAATTGAATCATCATCGCCATCAGCAAATGAGTCTGTACACAAGATTTCAACTTCTTGGACTTAATTAGACCTTTTTCCGTTATTAGGGTTCACAGGACTCACACAATCTACAATGCGTCTCTACACAAGACATCAGTTTTATAGGACTATTTACCTTGTCATGTGTATGACTTAGAGAGATGTTAGGGCATGACTGTATTTTCCTTTATCGGGGACTTCAAAGTCATTACATATTCAATGTCCTTTCGGTATCTGAGCCTGTATACAACATTTTAATACTCTGGACAGAGCCAGTGATTGAGTAGAAGATGAATATAGGTTTTAAGGCCTAGCCACAGAGTCGTTATGTATTCACATTGATAATCACCTATAGCCATGGCACAATATTTCTCGCTCGTTTGGTCAATCGGAGCAAGCCATCCAACAGTTTGCATTGAACAATTTTAACAGCGTCCTATTATAACTACATTTAAGATTTAAGATCACTTACTTGGTGTCTTCTTTAGAGAAAAATAAATTATGAAGGAATGGTTTCAAATCAAAATAACCTAAGGTCGAATTAAGGAGTCCTTTCCACAGAGAAGCAACGTCAAATATGAACCAAATTTCAACGTCAGTTTTTGCAAAAAGATTTTACATAGATTGGCTGCTCGAAGAACCGACGTTAAGTCAACTTCATTTCAACGTCAAACAGCAATGCTATATGGGAATAAAACTGATACATTCGAGCATGGATTCTTTCACTCTTGTTAGGGCAGAATGACAGTTTATGATCACATTAGCCAGGTATCTGTATACAAGGTTTTAGCAATCGTTCTTGATAAGAAGTTGACAATGTTGAATGATAACTGGACGGAAAATATGCTACTGAATATTTCAGACCACTTTCATCAAAACATCCAAAAGATAAGATCCTTAGAGGACAACTATAGCACAGTTTAAATTATATTTCTTGAATACTTATTTTAAACCATAAGGGTATCGTTGTGCCTTATTAAATAGAAAGGACGATGGTAAAATCTCGCCATGTTTATTCATATGTATTTCCCTCATAGAAAATAAAACAATTTACCTTTAACCTCCATATTCACCCAACAGTGTGGTATGAGTTTCTTAAATTTGATGTTATTTTGTCCTTTGTAGTCAATTGTGAAGAGACAATCAGGACTACTTTCGTAGAAAACCAGTCTTAAATAGAAGCAAAAACAGCGTGTTTATACGGAAATATTTGTTGAAAATGAGAATGGAGAAACAACTGTAGAGACAATAGGATGACGTCACTGCAGTGGTTTACCTTTTCCAAGAATTATCAATACTTAAGTCGGGACAGATAATCTGTGAATAGCGCAACTGGTTGAAAAATCATATAATACACTGAACTTATATTGATTAATTAGGGTCAATAAAATTCGAATTTGAATATAAAAATTTGAATGATGATGATATTGAATCAAAAAAATGTCAAAACAGATATGTGATATGTACTTGTTACGTTTGTCAATAAAAAGGAATTCATATGAAGCTTTTTTCTTGATCACAATCTTGGGTCGTGCACCCGTCAGGTCAACTATACGTAGCATAGGATCATTTTTTCCAATGTTGATTGAAACTATAGCAAAGACATTGTTCTTCCGGTCCAGTGCTACGTTAAAAACCTCTGTGTTCTTTGGAACTGAAAACAAGAAAACATGACGCCAAAAGGTTGGCAAAAAGACTTTGTGTCACATGTGTCCCAATGGCCAAAAAAATAAGACTGCATTGTTTGTACATTTGTTACAATACCCTGTTGAAATCTCCTTAAAGGTGCATCCATTGTGTTTCTTTTATTGGCTTGAATACGTTCCAACAAACCATTTGTGCTGTTAGCAGTACAAATAAATTCATTCAGCTTGCATATTCATCCCCAATCGCCAAATATATCATAATTTCAATTAAAATCGAGTAACATCATTATGCATGTGTAGAAACCGAAACTACACATCCCATTTACATGCATAGTAGTTATAAGACCCATTTAACATTATCAACTCAAATTTGGCAAAGATGCCAAAATTACGTTTGATTCATCGGCGCGCGTCACTCGCTACGCATTGTCTGGTTTTCGATCAGAAATCACTTCTTTTACCTTCATATTGTCAATATATTCAGTCCACTATCACCAAAATGCTAGTTTTCGGTAACAGTCGATACTTCTCGACAAAGTAACACCATTTAGAACGTTTGGAATATGTGACCCCCAACAACACAATGGATGTACCTTTAATTTGTAGGTACATTTAGCTTATACTGGTAAGGTGACGACCCGCCTTCAATCCCAATTTGTCTACATAACATGTTCTCTACAACAAGACTTTAGGCAAAATGACAATATCTTTCCCAGAATAAAATAATAAGCAACTATGCAATTAATAATCAAAGCTGTGAATTAACTACTAATAATAGCTAATAATATGATAATAATTTGTTTTTCAAAGAATTTGTTTTATGGTTTTTCTTCCAATCATCAATATTATATGTATTTTGTACTGATCTGAGTAAAATATGTATAGCCCACATTTGAGGCATTATCCTATCATCACAGATGTTATGACATGAACATTATTATAAGCCAGAAATCATTGCGATTCTTTTTTCAAACAAATGTTGCAGCGAGTTCTCTTTATTATTTGTAAAAATGATGTTTGAATACTTGGTAATAGGCAGTCTCTTCTAAAGTGAACTTTGTAGTGTTTAAAGACTGCAACGTTTAGTTGTCCTTTTGAAAAGGAATACAGGTTTCCATCTTCGTAGATAAAATACACAACATAAAAATTCCTTGTTGATACTCCTTGAATGGACATCTTATGTTTCTTCAGGGACCGATCGAAAAAGTACATATTTCTCTTCGTCGACGCCAAAAATCCTAAAATGAAAATATTAGAATATTAATAAGTTGGTAAAACAGTCATCAAGCTTTTAACAGAGAGAGAGAGAGAGAGAGAGAGAGAGAGAGAGAGAGAGAGAGAGAGAGAGAGAGAGAGAGAGAGAGAGAGAGAGAGAGAGAGAGAGAGAGAGAGAGAGAGAGACAGAGACAGAGACAGAGACAGATTTACATTACTGTCACCTAAGTATAATATATAGTATGATGGTTATTTTGAATAACATACATATATCAAGTAAGTGATGAATTTAAATTGTCTGATATACTGATGGACAAATATAACCAAACATCTAAGAATCAAGGAATAGACTGAAAATCACAGTATTGTCCAACAAAGACACAATACAAGTCGATTATAGGACCCAGAATGTGGAGAAGAATGAATTGTAAAGTATGCCTTGTGGCCTCAGATTAAAGATAAAGCATTTCTTGTCTCATAAATGCTGTGTGCCCTCAAATAGATTGTTGGTCTCATCAATGCTTTGGTCACAGTATACATGAAGAAAGGGTTTTCTTATGAGTGTAACAACAATCTGTGTTATTTTCGTGTTACCAAATTTTCCTTTCTGTTTCTGGGAGGTAGCAATGTCTGTCTTGATGCTGCTGGTTGTCGTCATGAGACTTGTCTTTGTCCTCGTTATTTTTATCCCATCATCAGTAGAACCTAATAAAATTCAAGTTGGAAACTTAATTTACAAAGAAATTCTCTGTCCTTCAATTGAGTTTATACACTGCAAGTAATTATAACGGAATATGAGGATAGTTTGACCTTTTGAACATGTATTCCTAAATATTTACTTTTTGAAAGATCTTCAGTAATGATAATTTGTATAAATGTATAGCGATCAATGAAATGATAGATAACATGTTTGCTTCTTAAGGTGATATGGTATCTTGAAATGGAACTCACTTAAGGAAACATTTTGAAACAACATTTGTATGTATGACATTTGCTGAAGTACAGACACGTACACTAGCAGAAAGCAGTTATTGTTACTGTAACGCTTTTAAACAAACATTTAAATCACCTGAAATCGCACTTAATATGTATAATCTAGTTATTCCAATTAAATACATATTTCAAGTTGGTGATGAATTTAAATTGTCTTTTATAATCAACTATTTTTTCTCTTCCACTGTGTACCATTAGATCGTAAATTTATTCTAATGATGTTTTCCTCGTCTGAGGAACGAATTAGAGGAAATTATTAACTCCCACCGATGAGAAAAGTATCAAGAGGCAGAAAATGTTAGAGGCTCTAGTTCATCTAGTGGGGTATATAAGGGTTAGCGGTACAATTGCTCAATTCTCTCGCCAGTTTGTGCAGTACAATAGACCAGTCTTTGTGAGTTCGCAAGCATGAATCCAGAATAGACAGCACAATTTGACACTATTATGAAAAAGCTCAATGAAAACCAGAATCATGTACAAAGCTTAAATATTACGCGATTTCTAAGTAAAGAAATTAATTCACTCAAACTGCAAAACACATTTGAAAGTTAATACAGGATACAGTGTATACTTGGAGGAAGGAGGGCAACAAAATAGAGTTTAACTTGAACTTTCGATTGTTTGTTTATTTAGATCTAAAAATGCAGACACCATGAAGGACGCAGTCGCGTTGGTGGCATTTAGGGCATCAAAATAAACAAAAATATAGCCATTGGCTTTGTAGCCCATCAGGACTGGAAATACATTATTACCAAGCAAAAAAAAAAGGTTTTTAGACCATGACCCCTGTAACTCACATTTGATCACCAGGGTTATCAAATCTACAATTTAAAAATCCCCATTTGGTACGGATTATGCAAAGAGAGAGAGAGAGAGAGAGAGAGAGAGAGAGAGAGAGAGAGAGAGAGAGAGAGAGAGAGAGAGAGAGAGAGAGACAGAGAGACAGACAGAGAGACAGACAGAGAGAGACAGAGAATTTGAAACAACAGGTGTATGTATTACGTTTGCTGAATTACAGACTTACCCACACCCTAACAGAAATAATTTAAATTTACTGCTAGGCTTTTGAAGAATAATTTTACGAAATGCCGCCATTACTGTCACCTAAGTTCGCGCTAAATATATAGTATGATGGTTATTTGAATAACATACATATATCAAGTAAGTGATGAATTTAAATTGTCTCATATACTGATTAACAAATATAACCAAACATCTAAGAATCAAGTAATAGACTGAATATCACAGTATTGTCCAACAAAGACACAATACAAGTATATTATAGGACCCAGGATGTGGAGAAGAATGAATTATAAAGTATGCCTTGTCGCCTTAGAGTAAAGATAAAGCATTTGTTGTCTCATAAATGCTTTGTGCCCTCAAATAGATCGTTGGTCTCATCAATGCTTTGGTCACAGTATACATGAAGAAAGGGTTTTCTTATGAGTGTAACAATATTCTGTGTTATTTTCGTGTTACCAAATTTTCCTTTCTGTTTCTGGGAAGTAGCAATGTCTGGCTTGATGCTGCTTGTTGTCGTCACGGGACTTGTCTTTGTCCTCTTTATTTTTATCCCATCATTAGTAGAACCTAATAAAATTCAAGTTGGAAACTTAATTTACAAAGAAATTCTCTGTCCTTCAATTGAGTTGATACACTGCTAATAAATATAACGGAATATGAGGATAGTTTGACCTTTTGAACATGTATTCCTAAATATTTACTTTTTGAAAGATCTTCAGTAATGATAATTTGTATAATTGTATAGTGATCAATGAAATGATAGATAACATGTTTGCTTCTTAAGGTGATATGGTATCTTGAAATGGAACTCACTTAAGGAAACATTTTGAAACAACATTTGTATGTATGACATTTGCTGAAGTACTGACACGTACACTAACAGAAAGCAGTTATTGTTACTGTAACGCTTTTAAACAAACATTTAAATCACCTGAAATCGCACTAAATATGTATAATCTAGTTATTCCAATTAAATACATATCTCAAATTGGTGATGACTTTAAATTGTCTTTTATAACCAACTATTTTTTCTCTTCCACTGTGTACCATTAGATCGTAAATTTATTCTAATGGTGTTTTCCTCGTCTGAGGAACGAATTAGAGGAATTAATTTCTCCAACCGATGAGCAAAGTATCAAAAGGCAGATAATGTTAGGGGCTCTAGTTCATCTAGCGGGGTATATAAGGGTGAGAGGAACAATTGCTCAATTCTCTCGCCAGTTTGTGCAGTACAATAGACCAGTCTTTGTGAGTTCGCAAGCATGAATCCAGAATAGACAGCACAATTTGACACTATTATGAAAAAGCTCAAGGAAAACCAGAATCATGTACAAAGCTTAATTATTACGAGATTTCTAAGTAAAGAAATGAATTCACTCAAACTGCAAAAGACATTAAAAAGTTGATAGAGGATACAGTGTATACTTGGAGGAAGGAGGGTGACAAAATTGGGTTTAACTTGAACTTTTGATTGTTTATTTAGATCTAAAAATAGAGCCATGGGCTCTGTAGCTCATCGGGATTTCATTGATTTACTATCTAAAGTTGAATATTTAAGTTATATAAGTTTTTGTTTACAAGCAAAAGATAGGTTCTTAGATCATGACCACTGTGACCCCATTTGGGGTCACAGGGTCACACAATCTACAATTTAGAATCCCCATTGTCCAAGGAGTCTGCACACAACTTTTAAGCACTCTAGACCATTTGGAACAGGAGAAGAAGATGAAAATAGGTTTTTAAGGATGTGACCCCTGTGACCCCAGTTGGGGTCACGTGGTCACGAAATCTACAATTAAGAATCCCCATTGGCCAAGGAGTCTGCACACAACTTTTCAGCTCTCTAGACCTTTTGGAACTGGAGAAGATGAAAATAGGTTTTTAAGGATGTGACCCCTGTGACCCCATTTGGGGTCACGGGGTCACGAAATCTACAATTTCGAATCCCCATTGGCCAAGGCGTCTGCACACAACATTTAAGCTCTCTAGACCTTTTGGAACTGGAGAAGATGAAAATAGGTTTTTAAGGATGTGACCCCTGTGACCCCATTTGGGGTCACGGGGTCATGAACTCTACAATTTAGAATCCCCATTGGCCAAGGAGACTGCACACAACTTTTCAGCTCTCTAGACCTTTTGGAACTGGAGAAGATGAAAATAGGTTTTTAAGGATGTGACCCCTGTGACCCCATTTGGGGTCACGGGGTCACGAAATCTACAATTTCGAATCCCCATTGGCCAAGGCGTCTGCACACAACATTTAAGCTCTCTAGACCTTTTGGAACTGGAAAAGAAGATGAAAATAGGTTTTTAAGGATGTGGCCCCTGTGACCCCATTTGGGGTCATGGGGTCACGAAATCTTCACTTTAGAATCCCCATTGGCCAAGGAGACTGCACACAACTTTTCAGCTCTCTAGACCTTTTGGAACTGGAGAAGAAGATGAAAATAGGTTTTTAAAGATGTGACCCCTGTGACCCCATTTGAGGTCATGGGGTCACGAAATCTATAATTTAGAAACCCCATTGGCCAAGGAGTCTGCACACAACTTTTCAGCTCTCTAGACCTTTTGGAACTGGAGAAGAAGATGAAAATAGGTTTTTAAGGATGTGACCCCTGTGACCCCAGTTGGGGTCACGGGGTCATGAAATCTACAATTTAGTATCCCCATTTGCCAAGGAGACTGCACACAACTTTTCAGCTCTCTAGACCTTTTGGAACTGGAGAAGAAGATGAAAATAGGTTTTTAAGGATGTGGCCCCTGTGACCCCGTTTGGGGTCATTGGGTCACGAAATCTTCACTTTAGAATCCCCTTTGGCCAAGGAGTCTGTACAGAACTTTTCAGCTCTCTAAACCTTTTGGAACTGGAGAAGAAGATGAAAATAGGTTTTTAAGGATGTGACCCCTGTGACCCCATTTAGGGTCACGGGGTCATGAAATCTACAATTTTCAATCCCCATTGGCCAAGGAGACTGCACACAACTTTTCAGCTCTCTAGACCTTTTAGAACTGGAGAAGAAGATGAAAATAGGTTTTTAAGGATGTGACCCCTGTGACCCCATTTGGGGTCATGGGGTCACGAAATCTATAATTTAGAAACCCCATTGGCCAAGGAGTCTGCACACAACTTTTCAGCTCTCTAGACCTTTGGAACTGGAGAAGAAAATGAAAATAGGTTTTTAAGGATGTGACCCCTGTGACCCCATTTGGGGTCACGGGGTCACGAAATCTCCAATTCCGAATCCCCATTGGCCAAGGCGTCTGCACACAACATTTAAGCTCTCTAGACCTTTTGGAACTGGAGAAGAAGATGAAAATAGGTTTTTAAGGATGTGACCCCATTTGGGGTCATGGGGTCACGAAATCTTCACTTTAGAATCCCCATTGGCCAAGGAGTCTGCACACAACTTTTCAGCTCTCTAAACCTTTTGGAACTGGAGAAGAAGATGAAAATAGATTTTTAAGGATGTGACCCCTGTGACCCCATTTGGGGTCACGGGGTCATGAAATCTACAATTTTCAATCCCCATTGGCCAAGGAGACTGCACACAACTTTTCAGCTCTCTAGACCTTTTGGAACTGGAGAAGAAGATGAAAATAGGTTTTTAAAGATGTGACCCCTGTGACCCCATTTGGGGTCATGGGGTCACGAAATCTATAATTTAGAAACCCCATTGGCCAAGGAGTCTGCACACAACTTTTCAGCTCTCTAGACCTTTTGGAACTGGAGAAGAAGATGAAAATAGGTTTTTAAGGATGTGACCCCTGTGACCCCATTTGGGGTCACGGGGACATGAAATCTACAATTTAGTATCCCCATTGGCCAAGGAGACTGCACACAACTTTTCAGCTCTCTAGACCTTTTGGAACTGGAGAAGAAGATGAAAATAGGTTTTTAATGATGTGACCCCTGTGACCCCATTTGGGGTCATGGGGTCACAAAATCTACAATTTAGAATCCCTATTGGCCAAGGAGTCTGCACATAAAATGTCAGCTCTCTAGACCTTTTGGAACTGGAGAAGAAGATGAAAATATGTTTTTAAAGATGTGACCCCTGTGACCCCATTTGGGGTCAATGGGTCACGAAATCTACAATTCCCTACAAAAAATTTCAGCTCTCTAGAGTCATTGGTTCTGGAGAAGAAGTCGAAAAAGCGAAAAGTTTACAGACGGATGGACAGACGGATGGACAGACGGACGGACGGACGCCGGACGCCGGACGCCATGCCATGCCATAAGCCCATCGGGCCTTTCAGGCCTGATGAGCTAAAAATGCAGACACCATGAAGTGGAGGACGCAGTCGCGTTGGTGGCATTTAGGGCATCAAAATAAAAAATATAGCCATTGGCTCTGTAGCCTATCAGGACTGGTAATACATTATTACCAAGCCAAAAAAGGGGGTTTTAGACCATGACCCCTGTGACTCACAGAGAGAGAGAGAGAGAGAGAGAGAGAGAGAGAGAGAGAGAGAGAGAGAGAGAGAGAGAGAGAGAGAGAGAGAGAGAGAGAGAGAGAGAGAGGGAGGGAGAGAGAGAGACACACACACACACAACAGGTGTATGAATTACGTTTGCTGAATTACAGACTTACCCACACCTTAACAGAAAGAATTTAAATTTACTGCTAGGCTTTTGAAGATTCATTTTACGAATCTCCGCCATTACTTTCACCTAAGTATAATATATAGTATGATGGTTATTTTGAATAACATACATATATCAAGTAAGTGATGAATTTAAATTGTCTGATATACTGATGGACAAATATAACCAAACATCTAAGAATCAAGGAATAGACTGAAAATCACAGTATTGTCCAACAAAGACACAATACAAGTCGATTATAGGATCGTGGAGAAGAATGAATGATAACGTATGCCTTGTGGCCTCAGAGTAAAGATAAAGCATTTGTTGTCTCATAAATGCTTTGTGCCCTCAAATAGATTGTCGGTCTCATAAATGCTTTGGTCACAGTATACATGAAGAAAGGGTTTTCATATGAGTGTAACAACATTCTGTGTTATTTTCGTGTTACCAAATTTTCCTTTCTGTTTCTGGGAAGTAGCAATGTCTGGCTTGATGCTGCTGGTTGTCGTCGTGAGACTTGTTTTTGTCCTCTTTATTTGTATCCCATCATTAGTAGAACCTAATAAAATTCAAAATTCAAGAGATTCTCTGTCCTTCAATTGAGTTTATACACTGCTAGTAAATATAACGGAATATGAGGATAGTTTGACCTTTTGAACATGTATTCCTGAATATTTACTTTTTGAAAGATCTTCAGTAATGATAATGTGTATAATTGTATAGTGATCAATGAAATGATAGATAACATGTTTGCTTCTTAAGGTGATATGGTATCTTGAAATGGAACTCACTTAAGGAAACATTTTGAAACAACATTTGTATGTATGACATTTGCTGAAGTACAGACACGTACACTAGCAGAAAGCAGTTATTGTTACTGTAACGCTTTTAAACAAACATTTAAATCACCTGAAATCGCACTAAATATTTATAATCTAGTTATTCCAATTACATACATATCTCAAGTTGGTGATGAATTTAAATTGTCTTTTATAACCAATTATTTTTTCCCTTCCACTGTGTACCGTTAGATCGAAAATTTCTTCCTCGCATCGTATATGGATTTGTCAGTTCTGATGCGCCGTTTATGGCAATGCTGTATGTATTTAAATAATCTGTGACATATCAGAACATGTATGTACATGCATTTTGACATGTTTTTTTATCCAAATGTTATTTGATAACTTATGTATTGTATATACATCTCTAAACCCCGTAGTACTGACGCATACGTAGGGAGAACACGGTTCCAGAGTTTTGCTCTAAAGAAGAGTCGTTATCTCTGGTTTTACGTGTCGGACACAGTTCTCTTGAGTAAATCGATGGCTTGATGTTGCTGTGAAATGGCACTGCTTTGATGTGCACATACAGTCTTCCAGTTTTGTTGTTTATATACGTGAGAGAAGAGTTGCATGAGAATAGTAATTACACAAGAGCCGCCAAAATTACACTTGAATTTACCAATATTGCTGTAACGTCGTGTTTTTACGTTGGCGATTATTGAAATACAACATTATCTCTCAAATGATCCGACATTAAGGTGAATCTATATATCCATTCACGTGACGTGGAGTCACCACTCACGTACCTCGCCCTGTTTATTACGAGCGACTAAAAGGTTCCCTGCAAAACTGTCTTTCACAATAAAAGATAGATGTTGTTGTTTAAAGTGTTGTAGTTTATCCAATGACTTTTAATCCATGAGCCTATTTTAAACTTGGATCAATCATGTAATGTTTTATTTACCTTCACTTGACAATGGTAAAATGTAACACTTGTTTTAACTGTACAGAAGAGTATGTAGGAAACACCTCTGAATGTATAAGTGTTTTCACTCCCCATGTCATTAATGTAACTGTTATGTATGAATGTGACGTCACATCCGACATTAAAACATTATTCATGTATATGGTTATTACTGTTCATACAGAAATATATAATAGTAAGGTATTGAAAGCAACTGACAACAAATGCATAAGAAAGCAACGACAACACTTACTGTTTTGAGCCTGATTTGAACTCTGTCCAATGAGACTCTACAAATAATCACACAAGTTAACGATATGATTCGAAAAAAAACATCCAGTCTGTAATATATAATTTTTGAAATAATAACTGCCACCATCTACATGTACTGATGAACTAGGGCTGCTATTAGTTGAGAGTTGATATGCTTTAGGTCTGATACTTGTGGATTGATGGTATGGACGCAGTTTGATGTTGGTTAAGGGTTTGTATGATTGAGGGTTGGTAGAGATGCAGACTGATATTGTTTAAGGTTGATAATGGTTGCGGGTTGGAATTGGTGAGATCTCGATTGGTGCAAGCTGTGTATGAATACGGCAATATGGGAGACTTTCTGAAGTTGTGTGTGGAAATATATTTCCTCCTTTATGTTACCGTGGTATAGAGAATGAAATTCATTTCACACTGTTATGTCCTTGTTACATCGAATTACGACAAAAACATATAAACTCACGGGCAAAAGAAACGTCACCACATTTTGAAAACAGTATAAAATGAAATATTGATGTCGGAGAAAATAGATTTTGTATGTATTTGGTAGCCACATGTTTTCTTAAGAAATATTCACAATTTCATACATCAGAGTATGCAATTTTTATTTTTACATCTGTTCAAATTGACATTGGGTGCTAAAATCGTTTTTTAAAGATGTTTTTGGCCCACAATATTTAGTATTTAAGTGTAAAACATTGAAAAAGTAGAAATTTAATTAACTTAAGATATCCTCGACATAAATAACCTTCTTTGATTTAAATTTGTTGACGCGTCTTTACTGTAGGACGTCTCAAAACAAGCCAAAACTGGCTTTTTGAGGCTTCTATCTCGTCTAGTTAAGGAGATTCCAAAACGACCATTTCTTAAAACTTGTGTTTCTCAGAGTTATGAATAGATAATGTTTTGAAAATTCATATTTAGTATTGTTGGGTTCTGAAGACATGGTGTAACGCTGTTTCAGTCGCATTTATCGCCCGATGATTGAAATATCTTGTATTTTGTATGGGGACGTTTCTTTTGCCCGTGAGTTTACTACCTCATGTTCTAGGAAAACAACCAAGGGATATGTATCTATGTTGCAAACTAATAATGAAAATACTATTGTTCAATTGTCTTTGTATGTAAAGCATACATAAGCAAAAATAGACGTTATTAACAAACAAGCTTTATACCCTTAAATCCAATGTGAAAATGAAACATTGTTGATATTCTACTGTAACTCTGCTGTAAATATGGGACGATGGCCGTTCATACAATAAACATCTTTTGACCTTGGATGTGGTCTGATATTTGATGAGATGTGTGTGATTTAAGTGTTGTTTCATCCAGTTGGACACTATGTACTATAAAGTAGTATATGAGGAACAAACCATTACATTGTTATATTACATCAGCAGATGATGATGACATTTATGGTGATGTGACATTGATATGTTAGTACAATTATTAAAGGTCTTTTTCTAAAAGGAATGTCTAATACAGGACAACATATAAGGAGAATATTAACCAGTTGGTAAGTATCGATACCAATGTCAGCTGTATTTGAAGTATGATAAAGACGTCAAAGAACTTGGATATGAAGACAATTCTTATTTGAATTTAACCCCTATTCTTCAGTTCTTACCTGTGGCTTATGGTTTCTGTTGTGAACCTTGAATTGGAGTATACTGTGATTGTGGTTCTGGAACTGACAGAGAACAGCATTGTCACCTGTATTTTATTAAAACATAATCAGCATCAATAGTAAATTATATGCTCGTATGCTAATTGTTCATTTTGCCTTATCACAAGTGTCTTCGCACAAGCTTTTTAACTGAACTTATGACTTATCAAAATATTGTAATACTCTCAATAAGATGAACTGATACCAATTTCTTAACAGCCATACTTACTGTTGTTAATCATGATATGTAAACACTGTGTCAAATCATTTGAACATGGAAATCTCTTGTGAACACTGTCAATAAGTTGATATGAAACTTATGTTGATAAAGTACTTCAAAAGTCCTTTGAATAATCATGTATTTTTAGTTCAACGACGTCAATTGCTGTATTACTAAATTAGCTAGAGGTTTTACATTATGTTAGCAGCAATGTTGACAATCCGACAATAGTATATACGTCAACATTAGTTAAGGAATTCAGCAATATTTTATGGTAGAATTTCGAACATTGAATATCTGATTATAGTTTGTATTTCTGGATTATCATTTGGTTCATTGTATGTCACAAATTCCCCAAAATATGATGATCATGTACAGAAACAAAATACCTTTTTAATTGAGTAGATTTTGATTCCTGGAAATAAAGGCAGATCCAGCACATCACCCTGCAGAAGACATGTCTCGTTGATTTTACTGTATAGCAACCTGAGACATGAATGAGAGGCAGTACATTGAATACAACACTCAATCAGTTTTCTGTGTTGATTATCTCTGCCGTTGACTAAAGATAAATACAAAGAACAGACAATTAAAAAACCCAAGCACTTGTTATTGTTCATATTTACTGATGTAGCCAATTTCTTCAAATGTCTTCATGTTATACTTGTTATGAAAATGAATATTTGATGCAGTGGTAATGTAGTTAATAAAGATTACATAAACAAGAAGCAATTTGATATCTTGATACAGACAGAAGGATGTTTTCAGTGTTTTATTAATGTGATGTTGGATATTATTTCACGTTGTACGGCATGTATTACCTGTTTATGTTGCATATTTATTATTATTGAAAATATCGATGTAACATTCCTAAAGCATGAGTAAGATATATATCATACTACAAAATCAATTATTTTCACCAAACTCTCACACAAGTACTTACAATTAAATTTTATCTTATATTTGACAGCCTGTTGACAGTTATCACAAAAATATATTGGTATGTTCAGTTTAGTGCGGAAAATGTATGAATGATGTTTACACTCTCAATATTGTGTACAAACATAGAAACGTTCATGTTGACCTCGATACTTTCAATACAACTGATATAAATATAACTCGTGAAAATGTAAACTTTCCACCTCACTCATTGACAGATATTCTATTTATTATATGTTGTTATCCTCTTAATTGTGCCACAACAGGGTCATTTTCATGTTGAGCGGCCGCAAGGAACACCCTTTGACCACAGTAACAGTGTGACGTCATCATATAAATCGTTACGTCAGACCGGTCTTTTATAACGTCATATGATAGCAGTCACTGCTCACAGTGTATATAAAGGTTATTTTCACTGTAGCTTGATAGACAGTATATTTCCCTGATAAATCCCAATATTTCATTGCTTGTCATGTAATAAATATGTTTGCTTACGGGTTTCTATTTTTTAACCTAAACCTGAAAACGTGTTGTATCCGTTACTTAGCGTTACACCAGTGGGATCAGGCCAGTAAGTGTGATGAGGGTTGGTGTTGACACTTTGCTGTTCAATGTGAAATGCATTCAGACGTTCAAAGATGGTTGGAAATTATTTGCCGTTTATTTGCTTTACATTTTTTTAAATTCACAATTTCTTGTCAGTTGTCTGATAACAACACTTATTTTGATGTTACTAGTTTAGTTTAAACATATTTTATTCACGGAAGTGAAACGAATTGGGCACACGTTGTCCAACTTATAAAAGCGCTCTTGACTAAACAGTCAGAATGAAACTATATAATTAAAACATGCAGCAAATAGAGAGTAAGACAACAGACTAAAGAATCGTAACTAAGAGATACAGCTAAATCTCTTTTTTTTAAATATACGCATGTACATGTTTTGATTATAGTTCCATGTTCACAAGGTGATAGATCTGCATTGCCGTTAAGGACTAAACTAATATCTAAAGGCACTCTACCAAGAGTAACACTTGTTATCTTTCATACTGTTGCGCTGAACTTGCAATAATATACAATCAAACATATAAATTGATTTTACTACCCTGTAGGCAAATGCCTTGTCCCGGAAGTTCATGTGATTCTTTGATTCACATGCAGGACTTCAATGGTGTGTGGGGCGGGATAGCGCAGTGGTTAGTGCGTTCGGCTTCGGATCAAGAGGTCCGGGGTTCGAATCCCGCCAGGGGCACGGCAACTTTGTCTGCAGTAGAGAACTGTTCTACACGCAGTAAGGTTTGGGTTTGGGTTTGGGTACCACCATGTTTCTTTGGTTTATGACAATAAGTACCTATTAATGTATCTAATACCGTATGATCAGCCCTCAAGAACTGCCAAAATGCTAGTGCAATGGACGAGGCGCGTCGGTAGGCCACACGCTGACTGACAGTGATCATGACATGTATTAGATACATTAATAGGTACATAAACCAAAGAAACAAACCCATCCCACTACCGTTAAAGTTTGAAAGATACTGTTATGCAGCAATCCGAATCAACCCAGCAACGCAGCTTCCAAAACGTTGAAATTAGAGTTACTTCCCTTGTTCTACGAGCAAGTGATTTATTAATGAGTGCTTTTTAATTAGTAGATAGATGCTTATGAACTGATTGAAAATATCTCCATGAACAAGAAATCAAGGATCAATTGTTTGTTTTTGAAAGACATCGTGTTTTTAATTTTTTTTTATTAATAACTATTTCTAGGCACTTCACAGCCGATGACGTGACCGTCACTTTGATGTATCGTCTATGAAATTACTCCGCTAAAACTGGGTCAATTCTCTTACCACTTTAACACAACAAAACGCTTATTTCAATAATGACATAATATGATAAAGGGATTATTAACCTCGTGTGTTTCCGTGTCATTAATATCATATATTTGGAATAAAAATAATGTACAATACAATATTTATTCCAAAAATATGATATTAATGATACGGAAACACACTTGGTTAATAACCTCTATGTCTCACCTTTCTTTCATTTCTTCTATTTCAGCTATATTATGTGAAGTAATGGATTCTTTCGCATTTAGCAGGATATCGAGAATACCAACATCTTTTGTCATTGAGATGGCAGTTGCTATTTCACCAAAGGCTGTATATATTAGCTGAACATAACTTCATACTCATTCCGATTCATGCTGTATCAGTTGTATCATGAACGACTTTGCATTAATTAGTATAATTATTCAATATTTAGAGCGCCACTCGTGGAAATATAACCTCTTCCTCACTCGATGAGATAAACATGGTATTAGTCAAGAAAAGCCAAATTTTATATTTATCATATGACCAAATCTTTGCGTATTCACCGAAATATTATCATGGAATTCTAACACTGATCATATATATAAAAAATGCAGGCAGCGATTACATTTTTTATGGAAATTAAAACACTTCAAGTTAGATCAAAACATCATGATGCTATTTTATAAAAGTTTTATTCGAAGTGTTCTTACATTCAACTTTCTATGTTGGTATGGGAATCTGTCAGTTCAAAACAAAAATAAAATTTATAGAATTCTAAATACTTCTTCAAAAATTATCGGATTACCTTTTGAAAGTATTGGCTATTTCTATGAACAGCAAATGATTAAAAAGACAAACAAAATGTTAAGTGACTCATCTCATGTTTTGTTTTCGGAATATTCTATTCTTCCTTCAGGCCGAAGATTACGCATGCCAGCATTGAAAACAAACAGGGCTCGCCATTCATTTGTACCATCTGGTATACGAGAATTAAATAAGAAAAGAGACTGTGTGTAAAACTGGAGTGGGGTGTGATGATGGGGGGGGGGGGGGGGGGGGGAGACTTGATTTTACTGTGATCTAATTGTGAATTATGTATCTTGGTTTATACATGTGTGTATTGTATATATATATACTGTGATCTAATTGTGAATTATGTATCTTGGTTTATACATGTGTGTATTGTATATATATTTATCTCTATGTGATATATACATTTTATGTATTTTTGTTTTGCCTGAAAACAGTGTACAGCAAATTTCCAATGGACATTAAAGAATTATCTTATCTTATCTTATCTTATCTTAAATAGACTTGCATTTACGTTAAGTCGGCTCCAGAATGAGCCTGTCGCCTCAGCAACAATGTGACGTCATGAACGTGTCATGACGTCGGAGCATTGTTTTATGACGTCAGGTCACGGTTATATCAGTCACTAGTGACTGATAACACGTTCCATTGTTATTTTCACTAGTGACTGATAACACGGTTTATTTTCATTGATAGATCCCGGTATTTCACCTGCAGTCATATAATAAAAATGCATGTACACGTGTTCATGTAAGAGATTGATAAACGTTATTCGTGTGTACAAGTAATTTTCACAAACTTGGTATCCCACAAGAAGTATTTCATTACTATTATTTATTAACATTATTTACAATTAGAATAAGCAATTGTCACTTGTAAATGTGTTACTCTCTGTCTAAAAATAAAGTTCTGTTCTAGAAGCGAAGTTGTAAAAAAAGCATTTCGAATTGTTTTCCTTGGAAATGCCTAAAAATAAAATTCCAATGATGTTGAAAACCCGAAAAGGCACATACACGATGCTTCCTTAACACAGCAAATTTCACTGAGCTAGGCCTTAAAACTGTTTAATTCTGGTTTGAAACAAAATGTTAAGTTATGTTTCTGTGGAAACGACTAATGATAAAATTCAAACTAGGTGGAAATCCCCAAATCCACATCAAAACATGATGATTGTTCCACATACCATGTTTAATTGAACGATGTCTTACAGTTTTTGAGTTCTGGTCCGGAAACGAAAAGTATGTTTCCATGGAAACGGCTAAATATAAAATTCCAAAGAAGTTGAAAACACAAAAATGCACACGTTCTCATGATGACTGTTCCCAATATCAAGTTTCATTGAGCTACGCCGTTCGGTTATTGAGTCGAAACGCACTCCGCACTCACAGACGGACCGACGGATGGACGGACGGAGGTCATTTCAATATCCTCCGGCAACTTCGGCGGGGGATAATGAGAACTGAAGCCATTCATCGGCACTGCGAGTGGGGAAAACTTCGCTACAGCAGAACACCAAATTGTTTATTAGCTTTATGACATGGTATGTGTTACTATGTGAATACTCTATCAGTGTATGTTGTTTTATTATTAAGCAAGAGCCATCAGAAGAGAGTGCTTATCCCCCGGCCCCACATAAGTTGAATAATCAGTTTTAGCAGTATTAAATAAAACTATAAGTTGTTTTGCTCGTAAAAACAGATGTCTCCTCCTTCCCCTAATTCAATTCAAGTTATTACCTTTCTTAAAGACAAATGTCCAAAATGTTGCCATGGAAACAGAAAAAAATAACGTTAAAAACGTTCAAACCTGTAAAAGGCACATCTACATGATACGAGGAGGTAGTATACAAAATTTGGTGAGGATTGGTCAATCCTTTTTTAAAATTCGCTCCGGAAAGAGAGTCTACCCTTCCAATAAACAAAGACAAAAATTGTTGCCATGGAATCGTAGCATCAAGGTAATAACACAACATGGTATCGTGAAAAGTTTAGAAGCATTAATATATACCATTTACATACTTTTAAATTTCGAAATTGATGGCTCAAATAGCTCTTTATTGAGCTAGATTGTTGAAAATGTCAAAATGAATCCAAAACAATTGGGTAAAAGCCATGAAAATTTAAAGCAGTAAGAATATAGACATTATAATCGTTACCCGTCATTATTATATCGTCCATTTCCCAGTGTTCTTCTTAAAGGTAATTATTAATCGACCAACCATGATATAAGACGATTTGTGTCTTACCAAAACAACCAGATGCATATATACTAAAAACTGCAGCTTAATTCAACATGTCACATATTATATATTTTATATATATGTATAAAAGCCTTTTGTCTCCAGAAAAATATGTAACTGCAATAACCGTGAGAAAATATAGAAATGTATATATAAGATTAAGAGCCGGATTACTAAGACGCAAATGAAGGCAGATGGTCCAATATTTATTACTGTTTAAGAATATGTCCACTTTGTAATTTAGACGTGGAAAATGAATATCATTTTTTACTTGTATGTGAAAAATATAGTGATCTTAGAAAACAATATTTTCCACCCTATTTTTGTACTAACCCAAATATGTTTAAGTTTAAATGCCTCATAATGACAGACAAAGATGCTATGATGTTTAATATTTGTAAATATGTGTATCACAGCCTCCTAAAAAGGCATGCAACCATAGGGTTATAACTTCTGTATTATTGAACTTGGAATGTGTTATTATTTGTACATGTACATGGGCCTATGGCCTAAACACATGAATAAACATACTTGACTTGACTATATGTAATATATAAGTAGCTGGGGAACAAGCTCAATGATCCATAACATATTCATATTACATCGGTATCAATTTCAATTAAAATACATAAACTATAGTGATGGGGTAGACTCGCACAACTCATTACACAAAGGCGAAAGCACATGGGTTCGAATCTACCATCGGTTTGACGATTGAAAACCCATGTATATTAAATAATATTTACAAAATTTAACAGTTTAGGTCATGAAAAATAGAGCCACTGGCTCTGTAGCTCATCAGGCTTTATATACATTAACTAATTCAAAATGTCAACTTCTAGTTGAGAAGTAACAACCAATAGGAAGCATTTAAATGGAGAAGATGAAATAGGTATTAAGGTCATTACCCCTCTGACCTATAATGAGGCCAGAGTTAAATCCCCTACACATAAAGACACACTTGAATATTTAATTAATCACTGTCGTTTCCTTTAACTTACCTCCCTTTGAATAGCACATAAAATCTCAAGATGAAAATAGCTTTCTGGTCATGACCTCTTTGACCTATATCTGGGGTCGCAGGATCACGAAATCTACAATTTAGAATCCCAATTGGCCAAGGAGTCTGTACATGAAATTAAAAGTCTATAGGGTCAGTGGTTCTTTGGAAGAAGAGGAAAATAGGTTTTCAGGTCATGACCCCTGTAACCTATATTTGGGGTCACAGTCCCCATTGGCCAAGGAGTCTGTACACAATATTTCAGCTGTCTAGACCATTTGGTACTGGAGAAGAAGAGGAAAATAGGTGTTTAGGGTTGTGACCCCTGTGACCCTATTTGGGATCAGGGGGTCACGAAATCTACAATCTAGAATCCCTATTTGCCAAGGAGTCTGCACACAACTTTTCAGCTCTCTAGACCTTTTGGAACTGGAGAAGAACATGAAAATAGGTTTTTAAACTTGTGACCCCTGTGACCCTGGTCACGGGGTCACCAATTTTACAATTTAGAATCCCCATTTGCCAAGGAGTCAAATTTCAGCTCCCTAGACCAAGTGGATTTGGAGAAGAAGACGAAAATGCGAAAAGTTTACAGACGGATGGACGGACGGACGGATGCCGGACACCATGCCATGCCATAAGCCCATGGGGCCTTTCAGGCCAGATGAGCTAAAAACTAACAATTCTGAATTCAGAAAACAATACTAAAGGGGAATTACTGTGTGTCTACTTACCATGAGAGTAATCGCACTGTTCATTTACATTTATAGGGAAAACTTTGAAATTAATGTCGCCAAGCATTTTTGTGCATATTGAATGACGAATGACATTTTATAACAACGGAGATATCATGCTCATGTGTTTTGGGTTAGCAAATATCCTGCATTAGGAATTAACACTATAGAAACACTATCAACCTCGCTAAGACTCGCTAAACACACTGTTTTATTGCTATTCATGTAGACCATCCCAAAACACTCACGAGAGTGAGTATAATTTTTAATAATCTTTTAATATTACAGGTTGTATAAACACGTCGTGCTTGAGGATGAGTCTCAACACAGACACTCAATGTGTTCGAGTTCACTCTGGTTTCTGGCACACAAAAGTCGTTTCCATCGGCTTACCCTTTTTCTGGTGTTCCTTCAACAAGATAAATCCAGCATTTGCAATCATCCCTCTTGCAATGTCAACTCCCCAGCAAGGTCCAAGAGCCTCGGATTGTCCCCCTTGGAAACTTTCAGGAATGCATACAAAGGTTCCAGCAGTGTAATAAAAGCTGGTCCCTATATTTCCCACATGATCTGCCATCTTCCCACGAAGAACGTTGTCGATCATTGAGAGAATGCCTCCGGGTTTCAACATTCGGTAAATCCCTTTAAGTGCCTCTTGTGGTTTTGGTATGTCGTGAATGACGTCACGAAGGAATATCCAATCGTACTGCTTGGCTGGAGTTTCTGGTACATTGCATACATCAAGTATCGTGAATTCGCAATTCTTAATTCCTCGTTCTTCCGCTCGCACTCGTGCTATATCCAAAACAGATTCCACAACGTCGGTTCCTGTAAATCGACTCTGTGGAAAACGTTTACAAAAGTTGAGTATAATTATTCCATTGGCACTGCCAATCTCAAGAGCCTCCATACCAGATTCTGTAAATATAAGAATGACATGTTTATTGGTCCGACTAATTAGACAAAGCCCTATTCAATAATGTCCATGGAGTATCAATACATCATATCCAACCAAGCACTTTTTAGAAATAAAATCAATGCCAAGTGTCACAATAATCTGATAATGTAGTTAGGTGCATGTATGTAAGAACAACATCAATCAACAGGAAGATTTTCTGGATAATGTGAAAATACACGACGTTTCAGAGTATATCCTCACTCCATCACATTCCACCTGATGATGAAGGAGTGAGTATATACGTATACTCCAAAACGTCGTGTATTTTCACATTACAGAAATTGTTATCCAGAAAATCTTCCTGTTCTTAGGTATACCACTTCTAAATGAGACCTGAAGTACAAAATGGTTTTCTGATATAAGCTTTTCATGGATGATAATACTCGACGGGACATGCGTTTCCCTTACTTAGCTGATCGGCTAGTGGGGGATGGGATCCAAGAAAATCATCATCAATGAGGCTATCCTGTCCCACCATCCTCAAATCATCCATGAGGTCGAATATTCCAGGGTATTCTGAATACCTGACACCTGTATGGACACATTGATTGAGATTGACAATTAAAAGAACAGAACAGATAAACGAGTCTATGGGTAGAAAGTATGGACGACGTGTGTCATTCATTCAAGTTATTCATTTGTAATAAACTTTTAATTTACAGATTGAATACGGTCAGTCAAATATGATAGGTCATACAATATAATCTACATGTACGTTTGATGGATTTAGATAGGGCCGATACAACTTCCAAACGCAAGGCATAACTCTTGCCAGTCTCCATTACTGGTTGATTTAGGCTTTACAGTATTTCCCTCGCTATGCCGTGCCAAGATAGTGGGTCGCTGCACCTGAAATGCATAGTGGACCCCAATTTCCTAGCACATATATCTTTAGGAAACACCGCAAGGCCTAAGTCATGAAGACTGGCAAGAGTTTGGAAGTTGGGGCCGATTGTACCGATTTTATTTCCATTATGTCATGTAAGAGTGACAAAATAAAAAGAGCTAATGCAATCGTTTGTCAATTGAATGTTTTCGCTGCCCTTGTGTTCCTCAAAATGACAATGAGTGAGTGAGTGAGGGAGTTATTTTTTAACGCCGCTTCGGCAGTATCGCAGCCATTTGCGGCGAGAAATTTAAGTTAATTGCCCAATTTAAAAATATTTCAGGAAATGAAAAACTATTATTTTTCAGATGAATATAAACTAACTTTTATTTATGACCCTAACTGAGATGCAGCAGAAACACGCCTATAATGTTCCGAGTCTCACTTCATTGGTTCGACAAAAGTCAGCTGAACTTGACTTCAACCATTAGCCGTCTAGATATAATAACTATTTTAATGACACTGATCGTGTGGTGAAATATATGAAGTTAAAGTTAGTTTTAACTAGATTGCTATTGTACTAACCTGTTCTCCCATCCATTGGAAAACATTCCATGATCGCTTTGTATTTTTGTCCGAAGTACACAGGAAATCCTGCGAAGATGCCTGTCATTTTCAACACCGGTTTCAATTCTGATCTGATGTGAAACTTAGTCGATGATTGGTCAACTTGAACAACGCTTCCCGTCACTAGAGCACCAATCAGCTCTCTCACATATCTACATGAACAGAGAAAAAATTGTTAAAACTGAACAGGGAGTTTATTTCTTGAATTTGTACCTGTGGAAAGTTGAAAACATTGTGTCTACTGAGATGTGACGTTTCCATTTAGAGAAAAAAGTAGAAATCAATATCAATCGATATGTCTATTATTTTCCTTGAATGTTGTTTACCTTATGCTTAATTGAAAACGAATAGCTTTAACTGCATATTCATGTATTGTGGCGCTTCCATCAATATAAGTACGCATATTAAAAATTAGTTTAGACGAATGGAATAAGTACAATACAAGCATCAACACTAACAGACATTTTGGGTAATATCAGATCACAGGCGAAGTTTAGTGCAAATATGTTGTGCAACAAAGATGAACGACCAGTTTTCACTAAGTGCGAACGAAGTATCCATGTTCATTCACTCCTCATTCCGGAAGTTCAGAGTGAGAATGGAGGCGAAGAATCGATCGAGATGCAGTGTCGAAAGCTTAAAAATGTTGAATTAAATATAATGTGCCATAAAAGGTTGGAATAAGGAGATCATGCCCCTATGTACAAATGGATGTCTAGTTTGAATTTTTGCAAGATTTAAGTTTGACAGTTGAAAATTATTTCGATTTGAGACGAGAGAAAGACGTTGCCAACCTTTGCTCACTTCGTTCGCACATAGGGAAAACTGGTCGTTCATCTTTGTTGCGCAACATATTTAAACTTCGCCTGTGATCAGATGTGTTACTAATTATAACATAGCTCATGGTTTCAGTGACTATTTAGTCCATCCTTCTTCGTTTATAAATACGTTTATCGCTCAGTTCAATTTGCAAAACTAGTTTTTTACAATAAATTGTATGCTGAATTGTGAACAAATTCATACCTTTCCTTCAAACCTCCTTTATCCGCGATTTCCTGTGTGGTTAGGGGCTCTTCCGCTTGGTACAGGATGTCCAATATCCCGACATCCTTTGCGAGAGAGATGGAGACGGACACTGCACCGGAAGCTGCGTATTTGTTGATCATCTCCCCATATTCTTTTGGATCCATATTTTGCTTGGTGATGCTTCTGAGAAAATATGAAGTTAACCAATATTTAATTCCAACATCATCGTATATAGGATTGGTCTACATAACACACTTATTATAACACGAATTGCAGATTATCCGTTAACACTAACTTCAATATTCACAGCAGCGCTTAGATAGCAATTAAATCATCTCCCTAAATGATGTGTTTCTTCTTTTGAGGCGCCTGTTAAAATTGGACTGGATAGCCAACAATGAGAACAATGGCGATTTAAGCAAGCCTCTCAAGGCTCATCACAAAATCCAAACGCAAGGCGTAACTCTTGCAAGTCTCCATTACTGGTTGGTTTAGGCCTTGCAGTATTTCCGTAAGATTTCTGTGCTTGGAAATCCGGGCCCACTATACATTTTTCGTATGGTGCAGCGATTCACAATTCACAACAAAGAGAGGGAAATACCGCAAGGGTTAAATCAGCCACTAATGCAGACTGGTAAGAGTTATGCCTTGCGTTTGGAAGTTGGACTCATCAATGATGTGACTGCCTCGTTAACTAGAGCAGTGTCTTGATCTTGAGGTAGTAGAAATCAGGTGGATATAGAACAGATAATAGACTTTAACGATCCAGAATGTAGATTCAATCAGTGTAAGGTCAAATTCAATGTGGAGAATCGCCGCTATTGACCGTAATTTATTCAGTAACACCGACCTGTGTAGCTAGGACCCATGCTGATGAAGCCGTTAGTGTAAACAAGAATTTGGTCTACAATGAGCGGGTCTGTTGAACGTTTACAATGATATGTTTACGCAAGTACAATTGGAAAAGTGTTGTACATGCATCCAACCTGCAGCTGGATCTCCATCTCAAATAAAATACGGGCGAATGTGATTAGAAATACATGGCATTTACACACCCTATAATACGCACCGTTGAAAAATGAAGGCACTCGTTGCTACGGAAGGTTTTGGCGTGCTAAAGTTTGTATCTTAGTGCAAATATCATATACATTCATATCAGGTATCGTTTATTGTAACTTTAATAGCAAGTTAGAATTTCGTATTGTGAAGCTAAATGTATAGCAAGGGAGAATTTTGTATTGTGAAGATAAATGTATAGAAATTAGTTTTTCGTTTTGTGAAGCTCAAATATAGATATCTCTATTTTCAAACATTTTGCCTTTAAGAAATATTAATTACTATATATTTTTATTTTAAAACAATTAACATAAACTGACAATTTACCCAAATCATCATTGTCACTTGCTTATGAAGTTATATGAACTGATATAAATGATATGGAATAACTGATAATATAACAACAAGCCACAACACATACATGTATGTGTATCATATGCCTATTAATAGCGATTCCCAGCCAGGGGAGATAACCGAAACAGGTCTCATCTCAAGCAGACAAAAAATTTTCAGAAAACAGAGCCAAAAACAGGGGGTTGTATTACGCATTTTGTAACGTTGTTTCTGGTTGGACAGAAATTCCTAAAGCACCAATAGAAAGAAGGATAACAAAGCTAAATACACTTATTTTTCGATTTTGACAAATGTGAAGTAAACTGTTGACTTTGTGAAGATAAAAACTTTAGAAGTGTAAATTACATATTTATGCAAAGAGCACATGTCTATAAAAAAAATCAATAGGTAGAAGTATCATACTACTCTAATAAGCACTATTAATTATATTTCATGTCTAAATAAGTTCATAAAGGACCCCCAACCGGAAGTAACTTTCGCGACTGGCGTGAGCGATTTTAGAACTCATCATCTGTGTTCATAAATCTAAGCAAGGGTGTTTACTGTGAAAAAGATAAGTGACAACATATTTCAAAACTGAACTACCATATATCTTGAACTGATGAACAAATTTGAGCGATTTATTAGTCTTTTTAATTTGGTTTAACCAATTTTGGAGAACAAATCGGAGCAAGCTGACTTCGCCTATTTTGACTTGTTTGTGATAACAATAATGCCTGCACATGTTTTATTCTGTACTAAAAAGAATGAGTCTGTGAATGTTAATACAATTTACTGTATATAAGTAATAATATGTTAGATACCTCTATGATAACCATTATTTTATCAATTTTCAAGTCGATATTAGAGAATTAGATTAGAGTAGGACAACGTAAAACATGAGTTATTTTCAAAGTTCCAAACAATTAAAATGGCATACAATTTATCAGTGGAGAGAAAAGATAATTTCCTTAGAATTTGTAGGCCTATAATGTTTTTGCATATAGTTCCAGAGTGTGACTTCTAATGTTTCATTACTCACAGTTGAATACTAGCCTAATATTTCTCTTTCTCTGATAAATAATCTCTTTAATTAACGAAGACATAAACATCATGTAAAAATAATTTTGTTTACATCATTGTCAGTATTGTATTGTAAATTAATTTGTATTTTTTTTTCTACATATTCAGCACCAGAGTTGACAAAGTCATATGTTCCATTGTTTATACCAGTTTTATTGTCATACATACACACCAGGGCCGTGTTCAAGAGAGGTTTCAAAGTAATCGCTCAGTTAGCGATTACTTTGAAACCTCTCTTGAACGCGATTGCTCAATGTAGCGCTACGTAGCAAGGCGAGCAAACTTCGAGGAATTTGCACTGTGTCGTTCAAGGGAGAGTGAGCGCTACTTGAGCGCTACTTAAGCGCTACATTGAGCGATAAATGAGCAATTTAAGCGCTCGCTGTTATGGAACGGAGCCCTGTATGTATATCTTATTTCGATGTCGGTGATGCTATAGGATAATCTTAGCATGTTGTTTCTAGAAATCGTTCTATCTCTCTTTTATGCAATGAAATGGAAAACTTGTTCAAATATGTGTATATACATGTACCTCGCTTTCACTTGGGTAATGCATTCTCCTCAAATTGTTTGGGTTTTTTAATCACACGACACACTTGCTCGGGTAACACTCATATATATATATATATATATATATATGTTTAGTATGGATTAAGTTTCTCATGTAAACCATGCATTGAAAATATTTTTTTGTGAAATATGTATTAGATGGCATTTTCATTTTCCGTTTATTTCAATTAATTTTGAACATTGGGCACCGTGTTTATATGTAAGTTGCATAGTTTTATTCTAGTAATGTTTCATGTCATAATTCTTATATTGACAGTTTATTGTAGGTTTGAAAAAGTTGATTTTGGGGTCTCTCTTTAATGACTAGTTTTCTCTTTTTATATGAGTCAAAACTTCACATATTTTATGAAATATAGATAGAAATTGTACCAGAAATTAAGCCAGAGTGCATTCAAATAGATTTATTTCTTCCAATTACATTAGAAAAATGTAAGAAATATGACTAAAACGAAATGTCACAGTATGTTAAGAGTTATGTTATGAGTGACTTATAAATGTAAAACATTTTTGTTTTTAAATTTCTGTGTAAAATCATTATGTTCACGGATAACTTATTCTTTGCTCTAGCCACACATAAAATTTCATTGGTTTTGCACAAGTACAACTCTAAATATTCCTTAAAATGCACCTTTTGACCTTGCGCCAATTGTGAAATTAATTATGAAATATTCATTTCAAGGTTCATTGTCACTTTTTTTTAGTATGTAAAGACTTGTATTACCATAACAATGATCATGGATAATTAGTTAGCTGATCTTTTAGTCATTTATTGACATGCTTCATAAACAGAATGTGAAAACATAAAAAACGCTGTTACGGTACTACTCTTCAAGGGCAATATTTTCCTATTGCTGTATGTATGCTATAAATATATTTTGTTCTTTATCAAAACAAATAAACAAGATCACAATAAAGAGATTGAATACTCAAACACATTTTTAGAAGTATATAACTAATTTTAAAATTACCCTAACCGAAAAAAATCACTGAAATTTTTGGGATTATTTTTTTTTAGACGGTGGGTGTCTTTTTACCCAAATATTTTTCTTTTTAAATTTGTGCTTGAAAATCAATGTCTTATTATGTTATTGAACATTCACTCTATATACACTCCAAATTTGGTTGAAAAATTCATAATTTTGAAAAATGACTGGTTATCGCTAATATTAAGCATGCGAGTGAGTGAGTGAGTGATTTGTTGTTTAACGCCGCTTCGGCAGTATTGCAGCCATTAGCGGCGACTAAGCATGCGAACACTCCAGTCAAGTCTAAGCTATATTGACCTAATTCTTAAATCGGTTTGTTTCCAGACATGTACGGAGATGATCTTATATGTTTGTGGATATCTACTTTATTTTGAATCGTGTTAATAACTTGAAATCACATAAGACACATATGCATTACAAACTAACCTGTCGTTTCCTAGAGAAAGCAGGAGAAGAATTTACTGTGCGGATTCACTATACGCGTGACCAGCTGAAATATCGTTAAGGAAGGGAGGCAACTCTTGTTTGTTTTTATTGTGTTTTTTTATTTCTTTTTATATATTTGTTACAATTGGCATACAATTTCATTGTCCTGATCAGGATCCAGTGGGTTTAACTAAACTGAAGTACATGTGAAGGATAAAACATAAAATACTGTAAAGTAATCATATAATTGATATTAGAGACCAAATATTGGAAATAATGGAAACCATTTGTCAGAGAAGTTATCACAATTATTGTTTCTTCTGGATATGAACTTTTCAACAATGTAACTGTCTTTCAAAATGTTTATGTAATTAGAAATTTTCGGAATAATTTTTTTGAGAGTGCATGACTTTGTATAAATATATATTTTTAGCCGAAAATAATATATGCAGTAGCAATGGGATATGAGTCCAAACCAAACCAAAGATTTTGTTATTTCAAATGACTGTATGTTTGTTACTTTGGTCTACTTCGTCCAGTGCATGCATTTTTCTTCATCACCGTGTACCCATGTCAATATACAGTAGCGGATCCTAAGAAGGGCTTCGACAAAATCGGCAAGTCTCGGATATTTGTAATTTTCTCAACTTCTGTTGATATAATTTATTTTGTAAGAAGACATTTAATAGGGTAAGATTCTCTGTATATTCGTTATGATGTATGGTACTGCCATTCCATTCAAGTGTGTCGCATATAATTATGAGTGTATATGTACTAAAATGTTAATGGTACAATGTATCTAACGGATGCTATGATAAGCTATGGGACACTGTGATATGTATCGTTTGTACTAAAATGTTAATGGTACAATGTATCTAACGGATGTTATGATATGCTATGGGACACTGTGAAATGTATCGTTTAAACGATATAATGGTGTACTACTGAAGCTATAAATACGTGTGTGCAAATCATTGTCATTGTCATCGTTAATTATCAAGCTTTCATTTCAGCGTTAATGAATTGTATTTGTGTATTTGTCTTGTGTCAGTTTGTACAAGACGAGCTTTCACCACAGGTGAAGTTTAGCGCAAATATGTTGCGCAACAGAGATGAACGACCAGTTTTCCCGCGCACGTAGGGAAAACTGGTCGTTCATCACTGTTGCGCAGCATATTTACGCTAAACTTCACCTGTGCTTTCACAAGTAAACATACAGTGGATAAGCCCCATGTCACAACATCATTCACATGTTGTCATCATGTCTGTACTTAACCAAAACAAAACGATTAAGGAATAAGGTCCAGCTAAGTTAGACTTAATTGGAGTCGTTGAATGCTGAATTAGTACTTCCCTCATTAATGATGTTATTACTTGTGTTAATCATCAAATGAGAATGAGAATTGATAATTCAACTGTTCATATTTAGTATCGCAAGTAAGTTACAATTTGTAAAACAATTAAAAACACCCAACACAGAGCTGGCATATGTCAACATGAACTATTTACATAGATTTTTTAGATTACAATATTGACAACATCAGAAACGAAAACTATTAATAATACGATTTAATGAAAAATATTCAATGTCCCTTAATATTCAAATATATTCCCCTGTAGAAGAAATTATCATATTTGTTCGTAGCCCTTTGCATTTGAATCTATATCACGATATACACGAATGTCGTTGTCCCCGTGAAAGACAATCTTATCGACACGACCTATTTAAGGATGTCCGCTCCTTCCGGTTGAACTTCAAAAATGAAATATGACGAAGCAAAGCTTTTTTGTCATTTTTATTTACTTCATGATATTCCACATCGCCTAGATACTTTTTAAAAGCAAATGAAATAAAGAAAATGTGACTTTAGAACCCCTAAAAAGTGCTTAAACAGCATAAATGGCCTAAATTTGACTAAAAAGGGAGGTTTTCAGGTACATTTTGTGTCAAAGCTTAAAAAAAAACACACTACCATATATATTTTTTCATCGATTTCGGTAGGGGAACATGAACTTTGTAACATATCAAAAAAGGAAAAAAAGTTTAATTCTAGAAATGTAGTATTTTAAAGTTTTTAGCACTTTATTTCTCATTTTTCCATAGACTCCCATGTTAAAATTGTACTTCTTACAGGCGTCATATCTCGAAAAAACCTACACTACCCCCTATTTTTTAATGCTGATTTTTCAATCATATACTTTGATCTTTTAAGAAATATAAGTTAGAAAAAAAGTTTGATTCTATGAATTTGAGGAGCGAACATCCTTAAGTTACAATGCCTGCATATGACGGATAAATTACTGTATGGTAAAACAAAAATATCCATTTCAAACTTCATATCGGTGATCCTGCATGTTTGTTAACTGAATGACATATACATGTCGTTACATGAGAAAACACGCGCATTTACTGTTTCTACAGTATTATATAAACCTTTTGATATGTTAAAGGGGCCTTAAATTTACACATGCGAAAAGGTGGTGTATAGGAAAGCTTGTTATGATCTAGAAACATTCACCTCCATATATGCGTCAACGGTCTCTGCAACTTCCAATCAGTCACGGAAAGTACAAGTTTTGAATAGTCTTAATTTTGTATTTACTTTTTAAAAGCCAATGCATAATTTACACTCATGTACATGAAGTATATACAGTGACCGTAGTTACCAAGTCCATTTATTTTTGTATAACACTGACCTAATTTCTGTACAGTATATAGCCTATTATTATCAGTTAGTGCAAACCTCACCATCGTATCATACGGGTCTGTACACGCGTATAAGTGGCTGACATTTAATTCCTGAAATTGATATAGAGGTTTATATATCAAGTTAGATACTTGCTTATTCGGCAACGTAGCAGAGTTACATATGTATATGTCTTTGAATGAGGATAAACAATACTTGACAAAGTTTCGAAGTTTTTCCCGAATTTTCGAAATGTTGAATCCTGGTTGCTTCAGCTTAACTGAAGTACAAACGAAAGTACACATCTCAGTTGTTTTTATCATACATTTATGTATTATTTTCAATTACAAATAACTTAAGTTTTTGACGTCGTACTGAAAAGTACAGGCATTTAGTCATCAGCCAAGGAATACTTCTACGTGGGGTTTTTTCAATTTCTTTGAAAAAAAATGATATTTTGAGTTCATAAATTATTTTAGATAAAACACAACTGTTCATCGACATATAAAGCATCTTCTTTGTGAAAATCAGTAAATACACTGTCGGCCAAAAGAAACGCCTACTTGATTTTCCTTAAATGAAAGATGCAATAATTTATTAAATATAATTAATGGTGGTCTCCATGTTATTCTGTAGCAAAAACTAATATGAAAGTCCATAAAAGTCGTTGAAAACTGTGATTCGAGTCAATAACATTTATGAAATCCACGCCCAATGAAGACGGCTATTTTAGGTTGATTCACTTGCGCACCGTAACCACGTACATATGTAGCATCATCACCACTTAAATGCGAATGCGTGCCTGTATTGTTGCTCGTGGTTGTATGACAATCTTTTTAAAATGTGTATCTGACCAAGCACTGATCGAAAACTGAACAATTATTGTTTTCTCATTTCAACAATCGCCATTCTTTCGTGACATGAACTTCTGAAATTCAAATATATTGTGCAGAAATAGTGCAACTTCATTATGTTATAATATTGCTAAACTGTTCATTTTAGTTTTTACGATATCTGATAAGATATCTAGTAGGCGTTTCTTTTGGCCGACAGTGTATGCCTCGTTCTGCACACATGTACAACATTTTAAACATGGTAGGGGGTCGACATTTTGGTGTAAATTTCATTTCTTGCTCCTGTCTACATTAAACAAAAATATTCTAACTAACAATTAACCTGTCACCAATGTAATTCATTCAAAATACTGCAGATATGTATTATTGTATCGTATTACTTTTTGTCCTGTGATAATGTTACAGATCATGTAACAGTGGTCATGCTTTTTATTGTGATCTTACCATGAAAAATAATGTACGAACAATGATGCTGTGCTGTGCTGTGCTGTAAATAACTTGTGGGACTTTGGATTGTACAATTTGTGTCAAAGTTAATGGGCCTTTGTAGACATTATATGTAGTTGTTTGAAGTAGTTGTCTCTGTTCAGTTGGTATTTATTACGTCAGGGAGAAAACACGAGGGTGGAGTTTTGAAGACATTTAAAAAACCTGAGGGTGGCTGGGAATGAAAAGTAAAACCGAGCTTGCGAAATGTCTACCAAAACCCCACCCGAGGGTTTTCTCTGACGAATATACCGCCATGCGTTTTAAATACAAAGATGAAAGCAATCGTGATCTAAGTTTGAGGCGCACATAAAATATCTCAATTTTGGGAACGAAGTGAAAAGAAAAGATATCAACAAACAATCTTCAATACCAATCCTCTGTGGTCTAGTTGGATAGTCTTGAGCTACAGCCTACAAATCGGAGGGTTGCGGGTTCGATTCCCGCAACGTCAACTATGCAAAGTTTAAACTTTGACATTTTGAGTACCTTACTGAACATTGGATTAACGTTATTTGGAGTAAGGTCTTACACTTAGATTGTAAAGCTTCAGGTCTTACTAAATGTTAAAAATTAACCTGCTATGGTTGATAAAACCTCTAGTCGTAGTAAAACCTCAAAATCCATGGTGAAACCTGCTCAAAGGTTATTACAAGAAATGCAGTTACCTCGCAATGTACAGAGATATCCTGAGATAGGTTTATACGTTAAGGAGAAAACATGACTCCGAGGTCTTCTGCTCTGAGAATAACCTGAAGGGAGGGATAAAGCCACGAGGGCAGAAGACCGAGGAGGAGTGTTTTCTCTAGCTTATAAACCGTCAACTATCAAAATTTACGAGGTATAGTTTCGGACGCTCAAAGGGCCTAATTCCTCCGCTTAGACCATTTTAAAAGCAGAATACGAAGGAGGAATGTTTTCTTCCTATTTATAAACGTCAAATGTAAAAATTTACATTTTATAATTTGTGATTCCCAAATCGTGTTTCTATAAAGGGTATGTCGCCCTCGGTTGCGTTATATCGAGGCAAAGACGGTATGACTATAAATGGAGTGATTCAACTCCACTCATCATCTCGGTCTGCATAGCCGAGCGGTCTAAGGCGCCAGTTGAGAGAGCGAAGGGTGCCAGGTTCGAATCCAGCTATTTCAACTTGGAAATTTTTAACTGTGTATAATTTTCGATAATAATTGCTGCTTGTTGGCTATTGCGTTGCAAGTCTGAAAAATTATTCTAAGTGCATTTCCAGGTCTTACTTTCAAAAAAACCTTAGGTTCAGGTCTTACTTTCAAAAAAACCTTAGGTTCAGGTCTTACTTTCAAAAGTAAAACCTCATACCGGGTTATTCTCGGAAGTAAGACCTCATTAGAGGTTATTCCAAGAAAAGAAGATACCTACAAAACAACAGACAGAATCCGACCTAGGTTTATAACTTGAAAGAATACATGATTATCAGTTTCTGTAGTATCAAAGAGCGTACATAAGTGATTTATGTTTGGAGAATACTCATTATGTCTGAACATGATAACTTTATTATTGTTTGTGTTATTCGAAATACGAAACTCGATACATGTATGTGCACGAATCGGGTGCTTATATTTTAGTTCTGTAATATAGGGCTCCAGCTTAAGTTCACATTTAAACTGTACTATATGTATAATGGGTGAAGAAAGTGGAACTATTAATTTCGCTGAGCCAGGTTTTGAATGCAATATCTGTCGCCATGAATAACTCTGTATGTACAAGTTCGTATAATTTAGTAATTCTAAATCGGAGCTAATTAAGACACCAGTCAAGTGAGTCACTGTTATCTCTGCAACCTTCAATGATAAATCATGCAAAATCAAGATGAGATGCAAACTCATTGACTCTGTTTTAGATTAGCTTACCAGGCCTGAAATAGGGCGTCGTCCGTAAACGCTTTACATAGTCGACCTCTTCTCAAGAACTACTGTACCCAAGCTGATATTTTGTGAGAAGTTAACTAGCACCTTGGGATACGATATACATTTCACCGTTGCCGTGGAGTATCAACGATTATCTGTTCAGTTAAGGATCTCAACTTAAGATTATATCTCATCCCTCAACAATAGGACGAGGTAGTGAGATCGTTGAGGATTAATGTACGCTTTGGTCATTTAACTTGTATTAAAGGGGGCACATTTTTTGCAAATTTTATTTTTCCCATTTAATAGTTTATGTACTTTGGGGGTTATACACCTTATTACACAAACCAAAAATTACATGGTGGCCATTTTAATGTGAATACATTTCATTATTTCGAATTACAAAAACGATTCCCATTGCCATACCATGTACATTCATTTTCAACTTGATTTTCCGAAGAAAGAAGGGTGTTTTACTATTAGTGACATTATTTTTCAAATACATTTCATCAACTTATTTGAGCGACAAAACGTGCTACTGCCTCTTTAACAGTCGCCTCTTTGAGAGAAGGGTGACATGAAGGGAAATCATTCTCGCGAACCACCGGTATGGATTTGAACTTAGTGCATGGATCGATGTGCTTCGATCATTTATGTTTACGCTGTTTTATATTTCTCACAGGCAAGAAATTAATGGAAAGGTATGGTGATATGATCGGCAAGTACGCAGCTTGCGGTGCAGTGTCCGTCTCCATCTCTCTCGCAAAGGATGTCGGGATATTGGACATCCTGTACCAAGCGGAAGAGCCCCTAACCACACAGCAAATTGCGGATAAAGGAGGTTTGAAAGAAAGGTATGAACTTGTTCACAATTCATAAAACATTTCACTGTTTAACACTTTTAGCAATGGAATTAAGACGATATTACTGCTGGTATATTTTTTTCGTAAGAGATAAAAAAAAAATCAGATTAAAATTAATGTTCATTACGATCATAAGAATTCATGGGTAACACATCGGACATTGTCCTGATAAAATGTCTCATGGTTTGTTGTTTGAGTGATAATTTTGTACCATTATTCTCTTCTTATGTAATACCTAAAATGTATGAAATAATGTGAGTGCCACCATTCATAAACATAATTATACATTGTATTTGACAATATAGTTCTCTATACGTTTTCGAATAAACAGTTATGAAAGCCACCATTCAACACAAACTCGCATTGGTTTCCACGTTCCTTTCCAACAATGACAACCTCACATCTCAGTGTTCATACTGTTTTAACCGCATAAATATATTCAAGAAATCAAAACATCCTTTTAGAATTACATCCAGGTGATATCCTTTCTGTTCATGTAGATATGTGCGAGAGCTGATTGGTGCTCTAGTTACGGGAGCGTTGCTCAAGTTGACCAATCAGTTTCACATCAGATCAGAATTGAAACCGGTGCTGAAAATGCCGGCCGACCTCACAAGGTTTCCTGTGTACTTCGGACAAAAATACAAAGCTATTATGGAATGCTTTTAAAGGTACATCCATTGTGTTTCATAAAATTTTATTTGGCTTTAATACGTTCCAATTCACCACATGTTCTGTGTACAATACAAATAAATTCACTCAGCTTGCATATTTATCCCCAATCGCCAAATATATCATAATTACTAGTTTCCAATTAAAATTGAGTAACATAATTATGCATGTGCAGAAACCGAAACTGCACGTCCCATTTACATGGACGGTAGTTATGGGACCTATTAAACATTATCAACTCAAATTTGTCCTTTTGTCTGTTATAAATAAGATTCCAAAATTACGTTTGACTCATTGACGCGCGCCACACGCTGTGCATTGTCCGGTTTTCGATCAGAAATTACTACTTTTACCTTCATATCGTCAATATGCTAAGTCTACTATCATCAAAATGGCAGTTTTCGGTAACAGTCGGTACTTCTCGATAAAGTAACACCATTTTTAACGTTTGGCATATTTGACCCCCAACAACACATTGGATGTACCTTTAACATGAACTCTGTTGCAAACGTCAACATTATTTAACATGTGCACTATAAAGGACACCTTTTCCTTATGACATGGACACATGCAGCTGTCTTACTTATCTTTGAGAACAAATGTTGTAATAAGTCCAAAGTCCAAATACGATTTATTACCGATTGATGATTTATAAGGAATGTTATAAAATACTGTTAATACAATTTAAAGTTATCTTCCACATAGTGTGCACAATTCTATTTCCGATGGTATCAACTTTTTATAGTAAATGATAAGACATCTTAACATGTTCATTTCATATTTATGCTCAGAGATCTGTTTTCTGTGTTCTGTAAATATATTTTGTTGATGTAACAATCTCTTTACGGTGTTTTGCAAGTGTCCGGTATTCAGAATACCCAGTCAATATTTGACATATTTGATGATTTGAGGATATTGGGACAAGATAGCCTCATTGATGACGAATGCCTCGGATCCTGTCCTCCATTAAATAAATTGCAATAGATTATCACGTTACAGTATCATCAGATATATGATTCGTTATTAAAGCACCAACATCCAACTGCAATGCTCAAGTGCGCTTTAATGTCTTCAGTATTTTGTCATCATATTATAGTTCATTATTATATACCACGACAAAGACAAGTCATTTTCCTTTAAAATAATCCATAAGAGATAACATCGGTCGGGTATTTACAAAGATGTTTCAAAGCTTTAATTAATAGCATACTAGCAACCTGGCCCGTGAACCACGCCCACCAAATGGATAAAAACTCGCTTGAAAAAGAATTGCTTAAGGATGTCCGCTCCTTCCGGTTGAACTTCAATAATGAAATATGGGTAAGTAAAGATTTTTTCTCATCTTTACTTACTTCATGATATTCTACATCATCTACATACTTTTTAAAAATATAAGAAATAAAGAAAAAAGTGACTTTAGAACCTCTAAAAAGTGCTTAAACAACATAAATGGCCTAAATTTGACTAAAAAAGGGGGTTTTCAGGTACATTTTGTGTCAAAGCTAAAAAAAACCCACACTACCATATATATTTTTTCATTGATTTCGGTAGGGTAAAATGAACTTTGTAACATATCAAAAAAGGAAAAAAAGTTTAATACTAGAAATGTAGTATTTTAAAGTTTTTAGCAGTTTTTTCTCATTTTCCCATAGACTCCCATGTTAAAATTGTACTTCTTACAGGCGACATATCTCGAAAAAAAACACACTACCCCCTAATTTTAAATGCTGATTTTCCAATCATATAATTTGATCTTTTAAAAAATATAAGTTAGAAAAAAAGTTTAATTCTATAAATTTGAGGAGCGGACATCCTTAACATATCCATTGTTTTCCTTCCTATATTTCTAGATCATTTAAAAACGTAATACCCGCTACAATCCTGAAACCATATTTTCGAAGCTCTCTTAGCGCTGAGATAGTCATAAGTGCCATACATTACCATTGACTTACGACTATCTTAGGACTAAGAAAGCTTCGAAAATATGTGCCCTGCCCGATTGGATAATACAGTTAACTAATGCCAATCGTGAGTACAAGTGTTGCTGTTCCTCAATATATATATATATATCAACTACAATTTTGAGATTGGCCGGGCGTCTTATTGTCAGTCAGTCTCTTTTCTGTATTCTTCAGTCATACTGATTTTAAGGCTTGAAGAATGGTTACCCATATCCCTGTTCCAGGTGGAATAAAGCTAAGCCGGATATGTGAACCCAGAATGTGATCATACTGCTTGTTTACTTACATAATCTCGTATCGAAGCTCTTGAGGTTGGTAGTGCCAAGGGACAATTATACTCAACTTGAGTAAACGTTTTCCACAGAGTCGTTTTACAGGAACCGACGTTGTAGAATCTGTCCTGGATATGGAAAGAACGAGAACGGAAGAAAGAAGAATTAAGAATTAAGAATTCATAATACCACAGGGGGCAGTCCGAGGCTTTTGGACCTTGCTGGGGGATTGACATTGCAAGAGGGATGATTGAAATGCTGGATTTAACTTGTTGAAGGAACACCAGACTGAGGGGAAGCAAATGGAAACAACTTTTGTTTGCCAGAAACCAGAGTGAACTCTCAAAGGTTGAAAATGAGTGAATCTGTGAGGTTTGCTCTCAACCACGATGTCTTGAAACATCTTGTATTATTCAACATTAAGAATCATATCCATCCAGAAAGTTCCAACTATCGTGGTTATATTTCAATTGACAACATGACAATGACTGAACTTTGTTTCCTTGTATATCAGTGTTCATGCTTATTAACGAATTCAATTATAATAGTTTTTCATGAAAGGGAGTTGAGTATTCTGTTTAATATAGCCGACATTAATCAAGTTGGATACTGTGTTCCACATGACTAGCATTGTTACATCACAACTGCAAACAATTGTTATATTAACTATCGGGAAAGAGAAAGTAATCACCTCCGTTGGTTTCGATTAATTCAATATTTAAAAGAAATCAGTTTTGACTATGGCATGATACCATAATACTTATCTGCAGTACTTTGAATGAATTAATTGGTGACTGTGTTTAAATTTTAGTTAAAATATCTTTGTTTAATGAAGACAGGGGCCGGGTAGGAAATGAATTTTACACCAACATGACCTCTACCATGCTTAAAATGTTGTAAATGTGTGCAGAATCAAGCATATTTATTAATTTTCACATATAATATGTCTTTATGTGTCGATGAACATTTGTGCATCATCAAACATATTTTCTTGCAGATATTAAAAATTAAAATGTGTAATTTTTTTACAATTAAAAAACATGTTGAGGTATTTTTTGAGTGCTGACTAACCACCTGTAGTTTGAAGTTTTAGATAATGACATCGAAAACTTGAGATACTGCAATTGAAAATCATAGATATGATAAAATCAACAGAAGTGAGTAGTTTCTCTTACCTGGTAATTTATTACTCGCCCGTATAAAATACCACAGTGTGATATTTATACAGCAATATTAAGCAAGTGTAATACCGCTGCACGTATGACGTCACCGTAATTTGCGGTTATGACGTCACAATGGCTGAACGATCGTCACCGTAATATCGGACACATGGGAATTATAGTTGCAGCTCCATGTCGGCTACTTCACTGAATGGGCGATTAACAACAAGAATATTAAACTTCCTTCTATTTAATACCATCTTTATTAAACTCATGAATGGTTTGGCATTGAACTCGCTTATTAACAGAAGGTCGTTTAGTATTCTGTAATGGAGAATGCATGAGGAGCTGTGGATTCGTTAAAAGTAATCAACGAGCCCCGAAGGAGCGAGTTGATTATTTTCAACGAATCCACTGCTGCTAATGCATTCTCCATCTTAATCCATGTATGACGTCACGAAACATGCATACATGTTACATTTTACATTTGAAACAATAAATTTCAATTATGGGACACCAAAATCGATTATTTTGCAAATTTCGGTGCTCATTCATCGGATATGGTACAAGTAGCTGCGACCCTCATGAAATGGATTCTTCCACGAACGTGCAGCGCAAAACTTCCACGCGAAGCGATGTGATTGACAGCTAAAAAATTGCCTTTCTTGCCTTCCGTGCATTGAATAGAACGCGGGATTCTTACTGACAAACAATTCTAAGGTTTCTAACAGCGTCTTGTGGCCTAGTGGTTATAAGCGCTGACTACCAAGCGAAGGGTTGCATGTTCGATTCCAGTTTCATGCATTACAAAAATTAATTTGTCTATAGTTGTCTAGATATTTTGAGATCCTATCCTATACGTCAAGAAAAAATACATCAGTCTCGAAAAATGTACCATTACTGAAAATGTCTAAACCTAACACCCCTCCTGACTGGGACAGTCAATGACCTGTAGATTCCTAAATAATAATCAACTGATAACACAATAGAGTGACGTCATGACCATGGATTAACTATGCATATTACACTATATTTACGCACTGGGCACGGGCGCGACTGATGGTGCATATTCAGGCATATTGAGGCGTGTTCAGAACCGCGAGTACTCGCGAATACACGCGTGACCACTTTGGAGCAGTCTCGCCAAGCGAGTATTTACGATCCAAAATGAAGTCGCGTGTCACAAAATTTGTTAACCTCATTTTTCCTTCTATTATTATCCCCTCAATTGAAATTTGGTCAATTGCTATGTGCTAGGCACCTATATTTTCCAAAATGGTGCTTGTATTCTAATATTATTTAGGGAAGTACTCGCGACCTCAGGTTTCCGTTCAGGAACCGTTCGCGGGTACGCGCGTACACGCCAAGCGAGTAACACGCTGTTCAGTTGTGACCAATGACGTCTGTTGGAGAGCTTTAGTAAGGTAAGTACGACTTTCTGGAAGATAAATACGTTATAACAATCGTTTGTGTTGACAAAAGATATATTAGGCCCTCGGGCTCGTTGGATAAAACCCCTTTTTTGTCCTGTGAAGGCGGGGCTTATACATGAGGATTATTTTGGACAAAATAAAATAATAATATCTCATCGAGTGCTATAGAATGTTTATATTTTCATGCATATTGTGCTAGTTTAGTGCTTGTAAGTCTGCTACATAGCTACAGTCTTAAGCCATGTTTATATGCACACTTTTGACCATGGGGCAAAAATACCCCTGGGGTCAATTTTGCCACCCCGGGTCAAACGTTAAATATTACAGATCGTTTACATTACCAACATTATATGAGGATATGTGCAGTTCTTCCCAGACATTCAAAAGACATTCAGTCTCATCATAAACCCACGAATTGCCTCTCAATCGCTTTTAGTGGCATTTTACATCGGTTATTTTACAAAAGTGAGGTGGAAACGGCGGGAAACTATTGCATGTGATCTGTTTATAGATGGGAGGCGTCAATTATTGGAATGGGTATTCAGATAAGTATTTCAGCAGGGGGTCAAATCTCTATAAAGTGTTTATATGCAGCATTTGCCCATGGGGGTAGATTTGACCCTGGGGTAAAGTGAGTTTGACCCAACTCTCAAGGTGGAAATTGACCATGGGGCAAATTATTTCCCCGGGGGCACACGATGTTAACATGATAAAATTTGTCTCCGGGAGGTATATTTGACCCCATAGGCAAATTTAACCCGGGGTCAAATATATGCATGTAAACTAGGCATAAACAAACAACGTTATGCACCAGTGGTTTTGCATTTAACAGCTTTCAACCTTTCATTAAAAGTGGAATGTCTCAATACATTGTGCACCAATGCCTACGGTGAATAAAGACATAGATTTTCTTTATAAATGAATGAGCACAGCAAATATGCCCCCGCCGAGATGCGGGGGTTATAGTATTCGACTGCGTACGCCAGTACGTCAGTACGTCCGTAGGAAATAGAACAACTCAAGTACTATTCACTGGATTCTTTTCATATGTTGCATATGGGTTCATCATAGGAAGAGTAATGTTCTTACATAGTTTTGTGACTTCACTTCAAGGTCACAACGAAACTTTGTCATTTCCCTGTTGTCAGTGGGATATCACACAAACCGTTCACTGTGTTCTTCTCATATCTTTATAGCTTCTCCTAGAGGAGACGAAGGGCTGATTTGGTGTCCTTGACATTATTTTCAAGGTCACAACGGAGTTTCATTTGCTTATATTTCGCATCAATACGACAGGAAATCAAGCACGTAATCAAGCACATTCAATATTGTTGTGTATCACCCAAAACTCTCTTCAACAGGAAATATATATATACGTTACTTCACTGCCAGGATTAAGAAAGTACTCACTTTATCATATGTATGATTTTCAATTGCAGTTTTCGATGTCATAATATAAAACTGAAAAGTACAGGACCTAGATTTTCGAAGCTCTCGTAGTGCCAAGACAGTCGTAAGTACCATACATTAACATTGGCTTACGACTATCTTAGTGCTAAGAGAGCTTCGAAAATCTTGGCCCAGGTGTTTAGTTAGCAGTCAAAGAATACTTTTTTAAAAATGCACACATTTACAAGATTTTAAACATGTTACTAAGGGGTCCATTCTCGATAATCCAGAGTATACGCTCCGATAAATCTACTCAGTATACTATTCTGAGTATATTTATCGGAGCGTATACACTGGATTATCTAGAATGTTATTGGTCATGTTGGTGTAAATTTCATTAATTTTCTCACCCCAGTCTTTATAAGGCAAAGACAGTTTAGCTAAACTGTACCACAGTCACCAATTAATTCATTCAAACTATTGCAGATAAATATTATTTTATCAACTGTCAACTGCATCTGATTTCTATTGTTAATTAATCAAACCCAATTGAGGTGAATACTTTCTTTTGTCCGGTAGTTTATAATACACTGTGATCAGTTATCCTTATACGCTTGTCAGTGTTATACCATATACATAATCATGATGCATATACAATATACAGTATACAGAATACAATGATGTGTTGACAAATGTAACAAGGTTATTGAGGACATTTGCACAAAATGGTCGATATCGCCCAAAGCAACAAGAGCTACCTCCCTTGATAAAATATTTCAGCGAGTCACGCGCCTGGTGAATCGGCTCTGCAAACTCGTCTACTGTTTTCTCTAGGAACGCCAGGTTAGTATGTGATGCATACTTGTTTGTATATCGTACTAACAACATAGGCCAAAATAAAGGATATATTCACGATATCAGTCATATACTTGTGAGATCATCATCGTACATGTGTCAAAAGAAAACGATTTAAGAATATTGGGTCAACATGACACGATCGAGGTATTTGCATGCTTAAAGGGGCAGTAGCACTTTTGTTTTCAAATTTTATTTTTTCAAATTTCCTATTTATAATGATATTTTATTTAGTCATTTATATTTACATTAGAGAGTAAAACATCTTATAACTAAAAACCAATTATCCGTAGTGGTAATAACGGTGTAGCGTATAAAGCAAAAAATGCATTGTGTTCATTTTACTGTGAACACATTAAATTTTTTCGAATGAGAAAAACGATTCTCATTGCTTTACGGAACATTGTACACTCATTTTCTAACTTGATTTTCCAAAGAGAGAAGGGTGTTTTACTATTGGTGACATTATTTTTCAAATACATTTCATCAACTGATTTCAGCAAAAAAACGTGCTACTGCCCCTTTAAGACGAAAGTTGCAGAAGAAGGATACTTTTTCTTTCTGCACAACCTTTGATGCTATTTTTAGATTTTTATGGTTTTCTAGTTTGTATTGTTCTTGCATTTTTTGGAAGTTATGCTTTCAACAGTGAAAGGAATTCATTACACAATGTTCTACAAAATTATACCCAATTAAGCAATTTCTTAATAATATCTCTTTAATATGACTACATCCTTATCTATATCCATTTTTATCAATGTGATATGAATTGTTTTTATATTGTAAATGATTTTGTAATTTAATTTGCAAAAAAGACAACATTGATTTGGTAAAATTGTGAACATTGTAATGTTATATTAATTGCTTGAAAATACCATACATGGTAACTAACATTATATTAGTAACTAGGAAAGTTGTGTGAATATGAATAGTTTCATATGTATAAGTTGACAAATGGAAACACTTTTAAACGAGGAGATATGTCATTCGATGAAAGTAATAATCTAAATAAGTCCATAAATGTATTGCGTACTGACCAAAACGCACACAATATATGAATTCTTTCTTAAACATTTATATATTCACTGTATTTTCACTGTTTTTATGAATGACATATTTACAAGGCTTAAGCAGCTTTAATCTATTTCGTATCTGATAATACAATATAGAAGGTGTATAGTGTATGACAAAGACAATGACAATGACAAAGCAAGTTATTATCAACGTCCTCGACAGTCTTTCTGATTCACTAAATTCGCAAGTAATTTCAGTCACAGTTTAATCCTATATATACGTGTGTGTGTATATATATATATATATATATATATATATATATATATATATATATATATATATATATATATGTGTGTGTGTGTGTATAGATATATAAATATATATATATATATATATATATATATATATATATATATATATATATATATATATATATATATTGAAATAGGTATGTGGTATCAAACGTGGAGAAGTGTATAAGTAAATTTAAATAATACACTGAAGACGTATATCAACTTCCATAATCAATACTTTATATTCCGATATGCATATTTCGGCTTCTTGTTTCGAAGCTTCATCAGGGAATGCATTCATCAGGGAATGCATTCCCTGAATGCATTCCCTGATGAAGCTTCGAAACAAGAAGCCGAAATATGCATATCGGAATATAAAGTATTGATTATGAAAGTTGATATACGTCTTCAGTGTATTATTTAAATTTACTTATATATATATATATATACACACACACATACACATACATGTACATAGGATTCCTACAAATGCTGCTGAAAATCTGAAGTAAAGATTTGAATGGGGTATTCTAAGACAACAACACGACGCATAAATATGGAGATAACTAAATGGTTAAATATAGCATTGGCATGGCGCATAATACTATCAATATGTGTGTAAATGAAAGAACGATAAACATGTTCGAGAGAAAACCTACCATAAAGTACATAATACTACATGTAATTGACATTTTCCCACCTCGCTTCATATGCGACTGAACATGGTCTATTTAATATCCAATGATCTCCACAGATCGCAGCGATAATATTTCAGTTTACACATCATCTGTGAACATTACAATTACCTTGTTTTTGACATCGCCTATTATTCGATTTAATTTCAACTCCACCTTTCACATGAACACACCTTTGTACTGAATAAATAAATTTGCATATATCAGCTTACCATACCCGGTTTGAACACGTACCTGCATCAGGTTACTTTAACCTATACGGGTATGGGTAGACGTGTCACAAAGATAAAGCAAGTTCTTATCAACGTCCTCCGATGTGACAGTCTCTCTGATTCACTAACTCACAAGTTATTTCAGGTAATCATGTTGCATTGTCTGTGTTAAAATGTTAAACATGCATTACTGTTTTATCTTGACTGTCTTATGTAAATTCCAATAGGGACTTCTTATCTTTACTAAGTCGTATTTACACCCAGGCTTAATAAGAAGGTCGACTTTGTGGAAGGAGTAGTTCAAACATGTATTTTAAAATCAAGTTTTGTTGTATTAATATAGTAGATCTCGTAGAAGTAGTGCAAGCTTTATTATATTTTGCCAATGGGGTTATTTGAGGATGTGCTTCACCACAATGTTTCTGCTCATCTTAGAATTATATAAATCATTCATTTATGAGCCAGACAAACTATGGAACCAAAAGAGTATGGAGAGATGATCGGCAAATACGCAGCTTCCGGTGCTGTGGCCGTCTCCATCTCTCTTGCAAAGGAAGTCGGGATATTGGACATCCTGTACCAAGCGGAAGAGCCTCTAACCACACAGGAAATCGCGGATAAGGGGGACATGAAGGAAAGGTAAACTATATAGTTCTTCACAATTCAGAATACATGTCAGTTTAGTCAGTTTCACAGCGAAGCAATTTGGGATAAAATGAACATGAAAACATTTGTTTCCGAATGATATCCTTTCTGTTCATGTAGATATGTGAGAGAGCTGATTGGTGCTCTAGTGACGGGGGGCGTTGTTCAAGTTGACCAATCATCGACTAAGTTTCACATCAGATCAGAATTGAAACCAGTGCTGAAAATGACAGCCAATTTAACAAGGCTTCCTGTGCACTTCGGACAAAAATACAATGCTATTATGGAATGCTTTCAAAAGGACGGACGAACAGGTTGGTACAACAGCAATGAAGTAAAGACTAACTTAATGCAAATAATGATAATGATTTGGCCATTGGGAGAATGTTGTCACCAACTGTTGCATTATTGAGACCGAATACAAAATTTATAAAGGAAAGTTAATGCAGTTACATTCGTTACATCAACTACTCTTGAAATTTAGCCATTTTGCACATGAATGGATCGTACAATTACCGTAGTAGGAAAATTACATCATAATATGTTGGCATATGTTCATTTTCAACTAGTGTCCACATTAACAACAGTCATATTCTTCCTTACATTGAAGAGAGCGTTTGATAAGTCAGGTAAGGTTGTAGGTATGTAATCAATACATCGAATAGCATGGTCAATATTGTACGAAGCATGTTCAATGACATTCATATCTGGACTGTAAGCTGGCCACTGTAGGCGATCAAGACCCTTTATCTTCAAGAATTATTCCACTTTCCGCGCTCTGTGAGTAGGAATATTGTCATTTCGCAGGACGTAATTATTTCCTAGCACCATCAGAGCATATGTAACAAACTTTGTTCGGTTACATTTGCCATATGTCACTCCATTGGCGTTTCAATTTAACTCTACAAGGTCAGTTTATTTGCATAAGTGAATTTCATCCCATACATGAACCAACACTTACTTTTGGCCATTCTACTTTGGAAGCAATATGGATTAAGCATGCCACCTTTCGATCGTCGCAAACGCATTTCTCTATCTGCATGGTGAAGTTGGAGACAATGTTCATCAATAAACATAAGGTCACGCCAATGTAGAAGTCTAATAAAGCTGTGGTGCTGCACCAAAGCAAGACATGCACGAAGATGGCGGGTAAAAAATGGTACTATTACTTCAAGCCATGTATCCATGTTAGATTGGTCTATTATTCACAGTCTTCCTAGAAATTGCAAATTTGATAACAGTCCTACGTTTTCCCTTAGAGTCATGGTTGATAACCGCCGATGGCGTAACAGACGGTCTTCAAAGCCTGTTATAGAACATGATTGCAATGTTCTTTCATGTAATTTCATGTAATTTAAACTCATCTTTGAGTATTTTCGATTGTGCCTACCATGACGTGACATTTTCAAATGTAAACACTTTTAGTCTTAATTTTCCGCACAGAGACTTTTTATGTGTTAATGTGTTTTTACTTTAACTATTGTGTTCCGACAGGTGTCCGGTATTCAGAATACCCTGGTATATTCGACATCTTTGACGATATGAGGAATGTTGGACAAGATAGCCTCATTGATGAAGATTTCCTTGGATCCTATCCTCCAATAGCAGATCAGCTAAGTAAGATGAAAAACATGTCCCGTGAAAATAATGTCAATCATGAAATGCATATATGCTTATACATGTATTCAGAATCCGTTTATGATTTTTGCCCATAATGGAGCTTTGTTTGAGAGTACATCTCCAGAAGAATAGATATGCTTTCAGCTTATTTTGATGCATTGCAGTTATTTCAATTTTTTTGAAACAATATAATGGGTATATTCTGAACAGTTGTGTAAGTATGTCTTCTTAAAAACTTAAAACTTTGAGTTCATTAAAAATGAAAATGTCTACATATTTGATGTTGGTGCTACATGTATTTTCAAATTATGCCGCTAGAAAAGTCATACTGGTAGTTTACTTCAGCGTTAGGAGAGATGGGAAGATGAAACAAAATATTTTAGAATTCGTTTATTTTTTCAAAATAGCAGGTTTAAGGTTTATTGTGTCTTTTATCCAAAAATGTAAGAAAATGTGGGGGTCAACGAACGATTTAAAGAGTTATCGGCATTAATAATAATAGTCCTGTCGGCAAATTACCCCATTTTTGACTGATTTGATTATTTAGATGGAGCGCTCGCTTTCAACGAACAAGCTCAGAATCCTTTCAAATATATTTCAGTTACATACGGGGATGCATAGCAAGTCTATATTGAATATTTTGAAAATTGATGACACTGGAAAGAGAAACAAAATTAAATTAAGCATTTTCGAATTAAAAACGGCATTTTTATCATCGTTTTTCGCATATTGAACAGGATTTCTCACTGACATACATATTTTAGATATTGCTATAAATGCAATATTATGTGCACATTTGAATAAACAAACGAATTCAGAAATAAAAATAGGGGGTCACCGGAAGTTTTTCATCACTTTAACGTCATTTTTTAAATTACCTTCATATACGTAAAAACCTAACGTCACGGCAGTTGTGATGGTTTCAAGTGTAACTTTGCCTGCCTACCGTGGAATCATTATTGAACATACTATCAATCTAGGAGTGCGTGGTGGAAGAATAGTTTGATTTTACCAGGCGTTTTAAATTCGTCAGTAACTAAAGATACGTATGTAGTTCGAATAACACACACAGTAACATATTTACCGCGAATATAGGTGACGATAACGTTATGCAGCATGTCGTAAAATGACCATTAAAAAGGCGTTACAGAAAATTTAAGCATTTTCCGTTAGTGTATGGATAAGCGTATGCCCCAAACAACGTAATCCATATATTTTTAGACTTATTCACTACTTGTTGTCGCAAAATGTTACCGTAAGCAAGTTCTATTTCTTGGTCCCATCTCTCCTTAACCGTTCATCATTTTTTTATATTTCTATTGGATCCTCTTCAGCTGTACCTGTTAAGTCACTACAGCATATCCTTTTTTCAAGTAAATGGGTGGGTTTTGTACAAATGTGTTATTTAATATTAACCAAAACGCATGCCCGTCTTATACTTACAGAATCGGGTATCGAAGCTCTTGAGATTGGCAGTGCCAATGGAATATTGGTACTCAACTTGAGTGAACGTTTCCCACAGAGTCGATTTACAGGAACCGATGTTGTAGAATCTGTTCTGGATAAGGCAAGAATGAGAGTAGAAGAACGCGGAATTAAGAATTGCGAATTCACGATACTTGATGTATGCAGTATACAAGAATCTCCAGCCAAGCAATACGATTGGATATTCGTCCATGACGTCATTCATGACTTACCAAAACCTCAAGAGGCACTTAAAGGGATTTACCGATTGTTGAAACCAGGAGGCATTCTCTCAATGATGGATATTGTGCTTCGTGGGAAGATGGCAGATCATGCGGGGAATATGGGGGCCAGCTTTTATTACACTTGTGGAACCTTTTTATGCATTCCTGAAAGTTTCCAAGGGGGACAATCCGAGGCTCTCGGACCTTGCTGGGGGATTGACATTGCCAGAGGGATGATTGCCAATGCTGGATTTGACTTGTTGAAGGAACACCAGACTGAGGGGAAGCAAATGGAAACAAACTTTGTGTGCAAGAAGCCAGAATGAACTTTCACAGACTGAGTACTTCGATCTCAAGTACTTATATTAATCAACATTAAGAATCTAAAAATAAACAGAAGTTACCAACACTATGTTGTATGTATTGATAAGTTGACACAAGGGACGTTGTGAGAATGGACTGTGTAGCTTGTTCTTCTTGTATAGTTACACTTTACAGTTTAAAGTTGCTGTAGCAGGTATTTTTTTAGTAAATTCTAATTTTCCGGTTATAATGATAGTTTATGCCATTTTTATTTTACTTCAGAGGGTAAAACCTTTTTTAGACAACCCAAATTATCACTGGTGGTAATTATGGTGTTTATAAAGCAAAAATTGCATGGCAGCCATATTTTAATGTGAAAACATACTATTATTTCGAATTACAAAAACGATTTCAATGGCTTTACTGAACCATGTATACTCACTTTTAACTTGATTTTCCGAGAGAAAGAAGGGAGAAGGGTGTTTTAATTTTGGTGACATTATTTTTCAAATACATTTCATCAATATATTGTGTGCGAAAAGACGTGCTACTGCCCCTTTAACACCTACAGAGTAGTGTCAACTAATCAGTAGTTAGTAGTTTTATCAATGCATATTATGCTTCTGATGTCAGTGGTCACTATAAAAAGTAAATCATGAGATATCCATGGTTGACCAATTAAAGGAAAAACATACGAACTTCTCCAAAACAACAGGAATATCATATTTTCAGAATAAAATCTTTGATATATAGAGTTTGTTCTTTTGGTCTTGATTCCTTCTCAAATATTGGCATGACAGGGAACAGAACAAGCTGGACCTTTGTGATTAATATGAAAGAAATGCAACCTCAAATATCCACATGACATTAGGCACTACCTCGTTGGTGTTTGACCACGGGAACTCGATATCGATATATTAACGTAGGCAAAACGTAGGTTAAAAAACCTACCCCCTATATGACCTAGAGTAAAGGAGCAAGGGCAACCATGTTGCCGATTTAATGGTCCATTCAACATAAGGTAAAAAGTTACGCTAAGAATTAGTGACACCCACAAATAAACGCATTATACATTTCTCCGCAAAACCTGGCTGATTTCCAACATCTGTCATCCCTAAGATATCTTTTATAGCTCGAACATTCAAACTAAAAAATCGACCACGAAAACCTCTCCCGTGAACGTTAACCCGCAGTAGATACCCCTTCGACCGATCTGATTGGTCCGTTGAGCTGGCTCTGTATTTCATATTTCAAAGCTTCCCTCTGATCAGGTGTTGAAGTCATAGTGAGGCAATTTTCGAAATATTCTGTTCTCTCGCCACGCCGTTGTGTTTGTTTGCCGATACGTTATTAATAGTTCAACACAACATTCCTGGTTTATTTATCTACGGTAATTCCATTTCATATTTAGATTTGATACACACATCCTAGCGTTTGCATTCTAGCCATGACGTTTTAAATGATGATCGAATAAAAATTATTACAATAAAAATTTCATTATCACAGATGTCCCTGTTCCATGTATTGTGTCTAGTATTAGTCGTGCCCAAACGAACGTGCCCAAACAGTCTCAACATTGCTACACATAATTCTCCGAGTCACATCACACGCACATTTAGTGTACTGCGGCTTGGCACAGTGATCTCAGATCAGAGGAACGTGTTTTGATGTTTGTCTTTTGAACTCAATTCTTCAATTCTTTATTTCTCATTCATCCACCATCGGTAGTACAAGAGAGGAAAACACGAATTAATATTAACATGGTGATGGTAACTGGTTGAATGTGATTACAAGGGATTTAGTTTATTTAGTCTTGCATCAGTGAACGATATACATCTAGAAAGCTTCTTCAGTATGGATAGTTGTTTGGACGAAAATAAAGATTTGTATGTGTACATATTTGGGTACCTATTAAATTTATCAGGAATGTAATAGTTTCGTTCAGCAGGGAAAGCTTCACATCTAAAAATGTAGTGGAATTCATCAGCAATCGCTGGGCTTCTACAAAGTTGGCAGGTTCTGTTTTCTCTTAGTGGATTAGTCCGACTTCCGGTTTCAATGAGTAAATTGTGATTACAACTTCTGAAACGTAAGATTGCAATAGATACACATTTGGAAATAAAATATAGGATATATTTCCAGATATTGGTTATAAAAAGCTGAATCTGTTCTCTGTAACTTGGTGTATAACGAGATCGTAAATTGATGGAGTAATGAATTGGAAAACTGAGAGACGAAATACATTCGGTACAAGTCGAACACCTACAGAGCTTCTCCAGTATAACGAGGTCATGTATAATGAATAATGAAATAGAAAAAATTAAAATGTTTGAGAAATATTCACAAACTATTATTGCGTCCAGTTTTTCTTTCTGAGGTTATGGCATTTGTTACAATGATTACTGCTTTGTAACAGCTGCATTTCAAATTGAAACATCCTGGAGTCCAATTGCAGTATTCAACGATGGACTGTGATGTCCCATGTTATCACTTAAGGAGGTAGTTAAAATTTGACGAGTATATTTGGAGATCAATTCGTTTTTTTGTGTCACTTAAGCCAGAAACAACGATCCTAAAACATGGACATGCAAACATGTGCGTATATACCAATACAGAAACATACTACTACCTATACCTTAAACAAAACAATTCGCAGTGTTACATGACAAAATACCCTTATAATATATATATATATATATATATATATATATATATATATATATATATATATATATATATATATATATATATATATATATATATATATATATATATATATATATATATATACATATATATTCACACACGCATGAGACAGAATGGAATGCCTGGAAGTACCTTAGCTTTCACCACAATGAATATATAAAGAATCTCCCAGAGTGTATTTGGATATCAGATATATCAATACAAGTTGAGAAAAGTTACACAAATCTGAGAGTTGTCGAACACGTTCTCTGCATCCCTCACAGTGTATTCACCCGGGAAGAAGGCGATGAAGAAAGTTGCAATTGCGCTTAATGGCCGTAGTGAAACAAAACAACAAGAGTGACCTCCCTTGATCTTTCACCTGGTCAAACATCCACTTTCCGCGTACTGGCGCGTAGCTACTCAATCAACAACTTCGTCTACTACTTTTGACTAGAAAAAGACAGGTTAGTAAGAAATACATATTTATCTTATGTCGGTTTATATGAGACATGTGATTTACACAAACCAAAATGATGAAGATATTCACAAGTCGTTCACACCAGGTCGAAACAACCCGATTAAAGAAATAGGTCAAGTTAGACTTGATCTATGTCTCTGTATGTTCAAAAAGAAACTCACATGATTACTTTCCTCCTTATAAAGTTATTTTTCAATGTGTTTTGACTTGTTTTTATGTTGTCAGTTAGTTTATGAGTTCATAAGTGAAGCGCAAGATGATTTTGTAAACATAGGAAACAAGTAATTTATGTAAATTGCTGTGAAATATAAATATATGGTAACCAATATTACTGGGGAAAAAAGGTTTGAAAATGGAGTTATACATGTATATATGTAAATTATATTGACAATTCAGTATGACGGGAATAACTTAAGCTTCACAATAAGAAATTCTAATATTATATCTTTCTATACATTTAGCTTTACAATTCGAAATGCGAAATTGCTTTACATTAAGCTTCAGAATAAGAAATGCTATATTTATATACATTTAGCTTCAAAATACAAAATGCTAACTTGCTATATATTTAGCTTCTTAATACGAAATGCTAACTTGCTATACATTTAGCTTCATAATACGAAATGCTAACTTGCTATACAGTTAGTTTAACAATACAAAAACTGACTTGCTATACATTTAGCTTTACCATACGAAAGTTGACTTTGTACAGTTGACTAAAATAATAACCTTTAGTTGACATTCGGCCAAATAAATAATGAAATATTGCGCTTCATAGTGAAGTATTCTCAAAATAGATATGACATGTGAACTAACCTATACATATCCAATTAATATAATGGTAATTACACTTTTTAATATATTATATAATATTTTCGCTGAAATTTTGAATTTTACAAAGTTTAAAATCATTTTAAAATTGAAAACAGGACATTAAGTATGGTCCTCGAGTCACATTATCCAAAACTGTAAAATTTGTGTTATATTATAGAGTACTGACTGTTGCTGAAACTTATCAATTTAATGCTAGAATTCATTCATTTGGAACATGTCATTATCATATATTTGGTGATAGGGTATGAATATGCAAGTAAGTGCCATTATTTGAACCAGCACATGTGGTATTTTGTAACGTATGAAAACGTTCTGAAAAATACTCAATAAAAATGTTTTTGGGTTTTGGGAGGTTGTGTAAGCTAAATGATAGATTGTCCCTGGGGTTATTTTAGTGTGTGATAGAGCGTAATATTTTTGTCGACCAATCATCTTAACGCTTATCTTAGAATTAATTATTGGTTAACTTTATATTTTCTCAGAAGCTTAACTTAGCCAAAAATATGGATCCAAAAGAATATGGAGAGATGATCAACAAATACGCAGCTTCCGGTGCAGTGTCCGTTTCTATCTCTCTCGCAAAGGATGTCGGGATATTAGACATCCTGTACCAAGCGGAAGAGCCTCTAACCACACAACAAATTGCGGATAAGGGGGGTTTGAAGGAAAGGTATACATTGTAAATTAGTTCACAATTCGGCATACTTGACATTGTTTAATCAGTTTAGCAAAGTGAGCGAAGCGATATACTGTACTATTTACAAGCGTATTTATTATTATTTATAAGGGAAGGGGGATGGGATTAAATGTTAAATGAAATCTCGAGGTATATTATAATGGGTAACACAACTGTCATTACCCAAAATGCCTCAGAGTCTTAGTTTTGATGCTTGTGTTTTACTTATGTTTCTCTTCTCTTTTTATTTGATATCTTATTTGCATATACATCTACGTATTGGTGTACATGTAAGCGCCACAATACAAGAATAAGCAGTTAAATGTTATTACAGTTGTATTAAGCTCCATATAAACAGTACTAAAATACAGGAAAAGACGTGTTGTGATTGATTATTTACTTATGTTATATTTTGTAAAATGAAATAGTCATATCTTTAAACGTTCGCTACGTTCAAACCGAAATCAATATCTTTATTCAAATTAACACCCACGTGACATCCTTCTGTTCATGTAGATATGTGAGAGAGCTGATTGGTGCTCTTGTGACGGGGGGCGTTGTTCAAGTTGACCAATCATCGACTAAGTTTCACATTAACTCGGAATTGAAACCAGTGCTTAAATTGTCGGCCAACTACGCAAGGTTTTCTGTGTACTTCGGCCAAAAATACAATGCTATTATGGAATGCTTTCCAAAGGACGGACGAACAGGTTGGTACAACAGCACCCTAAAACTAGCTGTAACGTCTCTTATCAGTGAAACAAACTCTCATCAAGCTACAGTGAAGATATATTATATTTTCACTGTGAAAAGAGACTTTTATAATATAGATATATATATGTACTGAAAGGTAAAATTTCAAGAGGTTGACGTCATAAAACAATGCTCTGACGTAACGAATTATCTTATGACGTCACATTGTCACACTGTTGTGAAGGGCTCTTTCTTGCGGCCGCTCACATGAAAACGACCTTGTTCCGACGTATTTACACGGACACTATCACATAGAATGTTTCTCAATTCTTATCAAATAGTATATCATTACATCAATCATTACATTAGGGAATAACTTATCAAGGTAATGTTCCGCTGACCTGTTGCGAACATAATCGTTCTTCATTTAATGACCAAGGTAATTATAAATATCAGTTGTTGTGAGACTGCCACCAAAACCCCAACTTCCAAACGTGAGGCATAACTCTTGCCAGTTTGCATTACTGGATGATTTAACCCTTGCGGTATTTCCCTAGCTTTGTTGTTTCACGATAGTGAATCGCTGCACCAAAAATGCATAGCGGACCTGGATTTCTAAACACAGATTTTGTAAGGAAATACTGCAAGGCCTTAATCAGCCAGTAATGGAGACTGGCATGAGTTATGCCTTTCATTGGGTAGTTGCCAAAACCCTTAAGAAACGTCAAAACGAATGGCTTTTAATGGAGGTCTCCAAGAATAGAAACACAACTGGAAAAGCGAGGTCAGGCCTCGTATTACTTATTGATTATCATACTTTTACGACGAAAAACGGGTGTTTAATTCCATGGATGTAATGACGGTCGTGTAACATTACAACTCATCTTAAAGGGACGTTTTTTCGCTCACATTAGTAATTAAAATTATTTGAAAAATAATGTCACCAACACCCTTCTCTTTTTGGAAAATCAAGTTAAAAATGAGTTTTACACGATTCCGAAAGCCATGGGAATCGTTTTTTGTAATTCGAAATGTGTTCACATTAAAATGGCCGCTATGCCATATTTGCTTTATACGCAACACCGATGTTATCACTACGGATAATTCGTTTGTGTAATAACATGCTTTACCCTCTATAAAGTAAATTTAAATGACATAAATAAGAGTTAAATTAGAAAAACATAATTTTGAAAAAAAACGTGCTACAATCACTTTAACTTTATTGGTATCCTGTCGATAGACGCCACGAAATAAAATGGCTGCCCTGTTTGACCCTTTTCTACATAAGTTAAGCTACTAACGTGGTTACATTTTGGATGATACAACCTTCAATAATACAAATTATTGTACTTGTCCCGCACGGGACTCAGCCCGAAAAAGTACAAGAATTTGGATTGAAGGTAGTTTTATCCTGAAATAAAACAATATTAGATTTGTTCACTATCTAAATGGCATGTATTTCGAAATTATATTTTCCCATGATATTTTTCATGCCATTTAAAATAATCTTTGAGTTTGTGCTTATTATGAAATGAAAAGTTTTAATCCAGAAGATTTCACATGTAAACATTTCAGTCTACATGTCTTCCCAGAAACATCTTTATTTGTTCTCTGTTGTTTTGTTCGTCAACTTCTACTTCTATTACAGGTGTCCGGTATTCTGAATACCCTGGTATATTCGACATCTTGGATGAGTTCAAGATTGTCAGACAAGACACCATCATTGATGAAGATTTACTCGGAGCCTATCCTCCAATAGCAGATCGCCTAAGTAAATATAAGGGGGGAAAACTATACAATAAATAGAGAATAACATATGTGTGCATTTGGATCGTTTGTATTGAATAAGAAGATGTCATGCAATCGGAGGAACGTGTTCAAAGAACGAGTTGTTCCTCCGCTTCCATGACAGCTTCAAGTTCAATACAAACAATCCAAATGCACAAATATGTTGTTCTCTATTTATCGCATAGTGTTTTCCCTTTTCTTTTTGTGTGTGCAAATTGTTGAACAAATGAAGTTGCATAATTCACTTGGACAACGTGCTGCGCATTGATACACAGTTGGATTATTGATATGTTTTTATATCTGGAATTAAATTATTTTCTCATTGATAAGCCCAGTACAACTTAAAGGAGCAGTAGCACGTTTTTTGCAAAATTTATTTTTTCAAATTTCCCATTTATTATGATATTGTATGTCATTTAAATTAACTTTAGAGGGTAAAACATCTTATTACACAAACCAATTATCTGTAGTGGTAAAAACTATGTTGCGTATAAAGCAAAAATTGCATGGCGGCCATTTTATTGTGAACAAAATTTAAAATTTTGTATTACAAAAACGATTTCCATGGCTTTACCGAAACATGTACACTCATTTTAAACTTTATTTTCCGAAGAGAGAAGGATATTTTACTATTGTTGAAATTAGTTTTCAAATACATTTCATCAACTTATTTGAGCAAAAAAATATACCAAGTAATATCTTTCATGAAATGCTTATATTCAAAACTCTTTTCTGATATACATGCATGCTTTGACAGTGCAGTACAATGTAGGTCTCCACAAGAGAATAGATACGATTTCAGCTCAGTGCGATGCTTTGCAACTGAACATCTGTTCCCTTTGTTAACAATACAATTATTATATTGTGATAAGTATATTGCAATGTATTTCCTCTTAAAAACACTTCTGATTAAATTTAAACTTAATTGATATGAAAATGTGCACACATTTACTGTAGTGCTCCATATTTTAGAATACTGCTATTAGAAAAGTCATTCTGATCAGGTGTCTTATTTACTTGAGCTTTAACAATTTATCATAATGATTTCGTACATCCTGTTCCTCTTCAGTCATACTCATGTCAATGCATTTATATCCACACCCGATTATTCTTGTTTCCGGTCACATGATGCGAGTTTTGTACACATGTATTCTGTTATGTAAACCAATAACATGCCATAAAAAATGGTTACATTTGAGATAACACTACCTTCCATAGTACAACTTCTTCGGGACGAGCCCCTTGTGGGATTCGAACCCACACCCTCAGAGTAAGGCAACTAACGCCAGCACTGACTGTACCAACAGCTTACCACACGACCACCGGGCCTCGGTCAAGGAATATGTACTATTGAAGGTCGTGTTATCCCAAATGTAACCATGTTATATTTGTTCACTATCTGCATGTATTTCTAAATAGCCATGCCCTTCCTATTCTTACAGAATCGGGTATCGATGCTCTTGAGGTTGGCAGTGCCAATGGAATACTGGTACTCAACTTGAGTGAACGTTTTCCACGGAGTCGATTTACAGGAACCGATGTTGTAGAATCTGTCTTGGACATAGCACGGGTGAGAGCAGAAGAACGAGGAATTAAGAATTGCGAATTCACAATACTTGATGTGTGTAATGTACCAGAAACTCCGGCCAAGCCATACGATTGGATATTCATCCGTGACGTCATTCACGACTTACCAAAACCTCAAGAGGCACTTAAAGGGATTTACCGAATGTTGAAACCAGGAGGCATTCTCTCAATGATTGACAACGTACTTTGTGGGAAAATGGCAGATTATGTCGGGAATCTTCAAACCAGTTTTTATTATACCTCTGGAACTTTTGTATGCATTCCTGAAAGTTTCCAAGGCGGAGAATCCGAGGCTCTTGGACCTTGCTGGGGAGTTGACATTGCAAGAGGGATGATTGCCAATGCTGGATTTAACTTGTTAAAGGAACATCGGACTATGGGAAAGCTAATGGACACAACTTTTATGTGCCAGAAAACAGAATGAACATTGACAGATTGAGTGCTTCTTAAATTGTGTTTTATCTCAAATACTATCATTATTCAACATATAGAATAATACAGAATATGAAACATTTTGCCAATATGAACGTTGTGAGAAGGGACTGTGAAGCTTGTTCTCAATCCAAAATCTGTAGTAACATATATCTCTTGAAAAGGGCATTATTTCCAGAAAATGTATCTTATGGCTGCCAACACTGACAGAATATGCGTTGCAGATCCTGTTTGTACAGGTTGGATTGTTGTCCCTTGGATGTGTCATTGCTCCTGCACTGTTAACGCCTAGTGTCGTCGTGGACGTCCTTAACTGGCAGTGTTACTTGCCAGGGTGGTCCAAACCGGTACTGAGAACAACGCCCACTCCCAGAACATTTTCCATCTGAATCCTATTTTTGTTGTCATCAAGCATTGCAGAAATGCGTAGACATTCATTGGCTGCAGTGTCATTTATGTGTGCGCATTCACTATTACTATTACTATTACGCACGTTGACAATGTGATATAAACAGGCCAGAAATTGCAAATATGCGTTTCTTTTTTTGAAGGGGATATATATATATATATATATATATATATATATGTATATATATATATATATATATATATATATATATATATATATATATATATATATATATATATCTGTAATGTACTGTAATGTACTGTAATGTAATGTACAGTAATGTAAACCTCCCTGAGGATAAAGTTGAAACATGTGGGAGGAAATCGGCGTTAGTTATTCTTTCAACATGTTGAATTATAAATATGCTTCTGGTTTGTTGTGGAAAGACTATTAATCGTCTAATATCCATGGTTGGTCGATTAATAGTGTTAGACATGTTAGAAGAACACTGGGAAGTGGAAGGTATAATAATGACGGTAACGATTATATTGTCTATATTCTTACTGCTTTACATTTTCATAGCTTTTACCAAGTTTTCTTGGATTCATTTTGACATTTTAAGTGTTTTCAACAATCTACCTCAATAAAGAGCCATTTGATCGCCAAATAAATTCGAAATTTGAAAGTATTTAAATTGTCTATATTATTGCTGCTCACATTTTCATGAAACCATTTTTGTTCTATTACCTAGATGCTAAGACTCTCTTCACATCCATCACATTTCATAAAAGTTAGGAGCTTTAACTGATATAATAATAATATTTTACCTACATCAATGAGTGTTGATATGATTGATATCAGAAGATGCGAGGTTGAGATTCTATTTATCATCTATAAATCATTCTTCATTACTTTCAAAGAAAAATGTATGTCACAGCACTGCCATTACACTTCCAGTAATGATTTCATAGAAGTGTGACATCATGTTTTTGCCGTCATGACATTGTCATAACTTACGTGAGATAAAATCATTGCAATGTCATGTTTTTGGCGTTTACAGAGCAATGTTCAAAATCGACTGTCAAATGTTATATCCCAGGCTTTATCGCGTGATTGCAACTGAGCGATAAACATCAATATTGAATGTTTAGGCGGAATGATGACGTGCTTGATTTCATGTCGTATTGATGCGAAACATTAACAAATGATAATGTTGAATGACTGATGTGTGAAATGTAAGTATTGCATGAAGATACAAAATAACCGAAATGCAAATATTGCATAAATACATTAATGGAAACTATATCTTACTGTAACCAAGCATAAAGGAAAGCGTTTCATTTCTCATGGGTGATATAGTGGAGAGTAACGGAGCACATGTAAAACCCTGGGTAACCGAGGATGGCTTGAGCTACGAAGGATACAAACCGACCAGACCAATGACAGGCCAGGAATAGGAACACTGAGGGTCATCACCACCAAAGAAACGTTAAAACGCCGTACTTTAATCCGTGTATTCATGTCGTCACTGTGAAGTCATTAACAGTGACGACATAACATCACGTGGCCAGTAGACGTATTTACAAGAAGTGGTTGGGAACACAGTATCCAATGCCACCGGCCCTTCTGCAGGATCATGCCAGATCGATATAACCCCCATACACCCAGGATAACAAGAGACTTCCTTTCTGCGAATAATGTCATTATCTTGTAAGTTTGACCGACTTATCATCCTCCGAGTAACGACTTGTAAGAGTTTATGCAGAGCACTGCATGTCATAAGAGAAACTGTACGTTCTTCAGACAGGTAATTTTTAAAACTACAGCCTTCCTTTTTGTTTAAAAACCTGTTTGTTCTGTAAATTGAATTTTACCCCCAGTTCCATGTGTAGCACTACACTACGAACACTTTTTTTGTGGAATTAGGAATAAAACATTAATCGTCTTTTAAACACATATCTTCTTATTTATATGATATATCTATCTATCAAACATATATCTCCTTATTTATATGATATATCTGTTAACGTTGATACCACCAAAGAAATGTTGGTATAGTTTCTTTTGCCCGTGAGTACCTACTTTGACAATAAGTAGTAATCAGATCTTGACTTTTTTCCGCTTTCTGCAGCTGCACTTTTTACTTTATCCAACAGCAGGTAATATTCGTCCTTTGGGATCAAAAGGCATTTCCCATCATTGTGCCGTTTATACAATTCACTCTTGAATTTCTCTTCAAAATCAGATGTCATGACTGTTCGTAGTTAAGGCAAGACTTGTAAAGTTTTCTGTGACACAACTAAGCTTATATGCCTTGATTAATCGGCTGATTAGTCAAGTGAGCTTTCAACTCACCAATCAAGATATAAGCAGGTTTACTCTCATCTTTGTTACATACATTTACTAAACCTGCTCAGTAAATGTTTGAAAAAATATACTCCTGATTTCAGTAAATACATGTATTTCCTAATAATTTTAGTAGATACGTGTATGTACTGAGTGAAACAGTAATAACATGTATTTACTAAATTTGTTAGTAAATACATGTATTTACTGATTTGACAGATTAACTGAAACATATATTGGGTGAAAGTGCAATCAAGTACACGAGTGTTTCCTGTTCAAGGAGAATGATTACATTGTCTAAACGATTGCTTCAGACAAAAGTAGGGGGAAATCAATATATTTAAAATATCAATATCTTTATTTATAAGATACACGACGTTTCGGAGATTGTGGTTACTCCTTTATCGTGGAATTTAAGCAGATGAAGAATTATGTATTCCCTCCGAATACCGTGCACATCAGGGAAACATTTTATCCTGATATTCCTTTATCTCTAGTTTTTAGTCAATTTGGTGAACACCGCATTTTAGACTTTTTGAAAGCAGTCAATATATTTGACAAATTGTAAATCTTTTCTATCAGCTTTTAACAAAATTGTGATATTTTGCTGATGTTTTGATGGCCTTTGTGTCATTACTTTTTGCTTTTGCAATTATTTTAAAATTAATCAATTCACTTACATTTCTCGCCGCTAATGGCTGAAATACTGCCGAAGCGGCGTTAAGCAATAATTCACTCACTCATTATTTCCCTCGGAAACGTGTTTTGTTCACAATAAAGAAGTTGATATCCAGGTCATCAAAACATGCACTCCACTTATAAATGCTCTACAAAGACGTATGGAAGGGTTCGGTCGCACTGATGCACAGACATGGTATTCCGACTAAGGATACATAATAATAATTATTATTACAATAACTGGGATTGACTCGTCAATACTTAGGTCTTCAACCTTGACCTTGACGTCCATGTTTAACTCTCAGTTATTTCATTAGTTATGGTGAATAATGATTTGAAATAAAATCCGTATTTTCACTGAGTGAAATAACATGTTATTCTACTCAGTGAAATAACACTTTCGTAATAATAGGATGACGTCATAGGATGGCTTTGGAAGATAAGCCGATCTCGGAGTCTGTATTCATTAAAATGGACGTCATTTACCAATTATGCATGATTTGTTAAATTTAATAAATAGACCATTTGACAGTTTTCGTCGAACACAATGTATAACTCATCTCGTGAAGTAGAAATAATATATTTACACACGTGGCTGCGCCTCTGTCTATTAAAACAATGAATTGACCTAACAAATTCTCGTATTACTTCATAGCTGCATTGCGTCGAAGGGTTATTCTAAGCTGGAAAATTACGCTGTTATAACAAGGACTAAAATAGCAAAATATGTATGAAGAAAATAAACCTAACTCACTCGATGAGATAAACTAGGGAGTATTTATTAGTCAGACATATCTCTTCTATATATAAGCCCCGTGTCATGTTATACCAAACGAGCCGAATGGCCTAATAAATCGCTATGTCACCCCAAACGGAATGTTATAACGCATTTATACTCCCGAATGTCGTATTTATATGACCAAAATGTTAGACACAACGACAACCTCACAACAACGAAATTGCTTCAATTCACCGCTCCAACAGACTTCAGTTGTTAGAGGTCATGTCATATGTCGGCGATCAAAGGTCATGAGGCATGCTTACACGATCAAAGGTCATAAGACATGGTAACATGACTAAATATATATATAGCTAGCATCAAGTTAACATTTCAAATACATACATGATAAAGATAGCAAGTTCTGCATGGTTATGGCTCTTAAAGAGCCATCATGGATGTTGATGAAAATATCAAAAAAATTCCAAAAATCTATCTCCGTGAAATAAATACACTTAATTTTTCCCTAATTTTCCCAACTTAAAATAAGCCGAGAAATTGCATTAATTAGTAAAGGTGTTTTCCAGTCTAAATATAGATCCAGTCTATTATTTTCAAGCGCAAAGCATTATGGTCTAGCTCACACACAGTAAACAAAGACACGAAAGAATAACACAAAATATGAGCAATGAATGTAATCGAAATATATAATTTTTTGATGGTTATTTATTTACCATTTCATTTAATTATGTATTTGCTTCAGATATTGGAATAATTGTTTTACCCAACTAGGTATTTTACTTGAATTTTATTATTAATGAGAGTAAACAAAATTCATAATTTCCTGGTCTTATCTCAATAAAAAGAACATTAAACAGGAAATATTTGTATATTCTCAGGACATTAAGAAACATAGTTTGTAAAGCAATCGTCACATTCAGTAATGTGTGACAAGGGTACTTTGAGACACGTGCAGCACATGGGTTGTTATGGCGACTTGCGCTAGAGACGAGCCTTCACGCTTCGGAAGCGCTTGCTGTTTGTGTAGTACGTATTACGCAAAAAAGGGGACTCTGTTTATATACGTCATATACCCGTAGCGCGCTAGTCGAAGTGATACTTCTCTTTGAAACCAAATTGCAATACATTGTCGTGATATGAAAATTATTTAACATATGCCATGTTGTAGATAAAAGATTTCTCTGGCGAATGACGTTATAAGTATATTTTCCAAAAATTTGAAACACTAACATCCGTGATGGCTCTTTAATGTTGAATAACACAGATTGAATAATACAAGATGTATCAAGCTATAGTGCTTGTGAGCGAATCCTCAAGAAGCATTCAATAATTGTGTGTTCACTCTGGTTTCTGGCAGACAAAAGTTATTTCCATTTGCTTCCCTTCAGTCTGGTGTTCCTTCAACAAGTTAAATCCAGCATTGGCAATCATCCCTCTGGCAATGTCAATCCCCCAGCAAGGTCCACGAGCCTCGGATTTTCCTCCTTGGAAACTTCCAGGAATGCATACAAAGGTTCCAGAAGTATAGTAAAGACCTATTTCAATATTCCCCACATGATCTGCCATCTTCCCACGAAGCACACAATCCATCATTGTGAATATACCTCCTGGCTTCAACATTCGGTACACCCCTTTAATGGCCTCTTGTGGTGTTGGCAAATCATGGATGACGGCATGAACGAATATCCAATCATATTGCTTAGCGGGAGTGTCTGGTATGTTGCAGACGTCAAGTATTATGAATTTGCAATTCTGAATTCCTTTTTCTTCCGCTTTCGTTCTTGCTTTGTCCAGGACAAATTCTACAACGTCGCTTCCTGTAAATCTACTGAGTGGGAAACGCTCGCTCAAGTTGAGTACCATTGTTCCATTGGCACTACCAATCTCAAGAGTGTCGATACCAGATTCTGTAAGTATACAAATAGTATGGTCATATTATGGGTTCACATAAGCGGCTTAGAATTCTCCTACCCTAAATTCGGGTTGAAACGGTTGACAACTACAATGGTTTGCTTTCGGTTCGGTACACGGTACATTAACGTGATTTTTCGGTATATACCGAATATATAATGTATTATTAACTTAGATGCAATTACATTTTAATTGTACAATTGTAAATCCAAATGATTTTCACACCCTACAAAGTACTTGATTTGTATGGTTTAGTTTAATATATTGAAAGACATTCTTGGTTTTGTACCGAAAATGTAGCGAATCAAGGGTCCTGTGTCGCAATACGTACCGAGCCGAAGCTCGAGCGTACCGTTTCACCTCTACTCGAAATAGGGCTAACCGTTATTCAGCAAACCGTTATTCGAACATTGAAATCAGATGTAATTGTAGAGTACAGAATACATTCCTGACAGACAATGAGGTGTCCGGCTCATCGTTTAACGTTTTTAAAATGATCAACGGAAGGACAAGAACATATAGAGAAGTTTGTTTAAAACAAAACCTGCATTATTCTTACTCAAGATCATTCTCAGTTGGTAAATACCAAAGAAAAATACAACTTGTATTCATATGTACAATGTTCCCTTTAAATAAACCCTCTCTCTCTCCCTCTCCCTCTCTAAGGTAGGCACAAATTAGTAATTAACGTCATGGTTTATGACATCAGAAACGAATTCTTAATGAAGTTATGGTGAGTGAGTGTTGGCAGACATAACGGGAAATTGCCAAAAATCAAACTCATTGAAATATATGTATACACTTAATGTTTTGCAGATGTTTTCGACTCAAAATAAGCGGAGAAATCGCACCAATTAGTAAAAGTGTTTTCTAGTCTAAATAAAGATCAAGTTAGTCTACTATTTTCAAGTGCAAAGCATTGCGGTCTAACTCACATACTGTAAACAGAAACGACAGGAAAACAAAGTTTATGTGTACTTAAATAAATTGAAACATATAATTTTTAGCGTTTAATAATTGACCATTTTATTCAGTCTGATTAAATTCGACGGTTTCCCGTGGAATAAAAATTGCAAAATAGTGCATCTACCGGGATACGAACTCGTAGGTTCCACGCCAAACCGTCTGAAAACAGCCCGTACACTCGCGTGTTCGAGCGCAATTCAGGTAGCCAATCAAAAGACGCCCAACAAATGCTTTCGGTGCGAGAAGCTAGGGGCAGATAACTCCAAACAGCTATCCTTTGGTCTGTTCCGAATGCTTTCAAAACAGTGACCGTTTAAAAACTACGTTGTGATTGGTCAGCTATTTGATTGGGCTTTGGCTGTGCTAAACTGGGTCGGAACATGCGCCTATACGGGGTGTTCTCAGACCTTGTGGAGAGGAATCTACAGAACCTGTTCGTATCCCGGTAGATGCATAATTTTGCAAATTTTATTCCTCGGAACAAGGTCGATTTTAATTAGACTGCCATTTTATTCAATCTACATTTCCTACAAATATGTTTAAAAAAGTGTTTTACCAAGCGAGGCATTTTACCTTATTTTCAAAATCAGTGAGAATAATAACATATGTGTCATATTTTCATGATATTATCACAATAAAAATATAATTTAACAGGTAAACTGTCAATAACTTGTAGAAGATATTTGTTTTCTTGACTAATAGGCCTGAGATGGATATTATGAGTTGGGTTTTTGTTAATGGTCACGTGGACTAATCAGGGATCGACATTCTAAATGAGGTAGGATAATGACCCTTTAATGACGCTTTCACTTACATCACGGCTGTATTATTAAAGGGGGAAAGCCCCAACGCAACGGTGGCTATTCATTGTGGTTAAAGCTGCGCGTATTGGCGGAAATTAGCGAACCATGGATGGCACTGCGCTGAAATTAAAGGTGCATCCATTGTGTTTCATAAAATTTTATTTGGCTTTAATACGTTCCAACACACCATATGTGCTGTTTACATACAAATAAATTCACTTAGCTTGCATATTCATCCAAAATCGCCAAACATATCATAATTACTATTTTCCAATTAAAATCGAGTGACATCATTATGCATGTGTAGAAACCGAAAGTGAACGTCCTATTTACATGCACAGTAGTTATAAGACCTATTGAACATTATTAACTCAAATTTGTTATTTTGTCTGGTGTAAATAAGATTAAAAACTTACGTTTGACTCATTGGCGCGCGCCACACGCGGTGCATTGTCCGGTTTTCGATCAGAAATCACTACTTTTACCTTCATATCATCAATATACAAAGTCGAGTATCATTAAAATGGTTGTTTTCGGTAACACTTGGTACTTCTCGATAAAATAAGACCATTTATAACGTTTGTCATATTTTACCCCCAACAACACAATGGATGTACCTTTAAGTGTATCATTGCACCCAAAACTTTTTGCATGTAGAACAGTTTTCCAAGTCAGAAAAAGTTGCCGAGCAGGATTCGAACCATGGTCCTCTAAGTCCGAAGCCGAACGCGCTAAGCACTGCGCTATCCCGACCCTAGATAGACATTAGAGCGTCTTTCATCTAGGAAGCTGCAAATTGGTGCTATGCAAATGATATATCTTAACATCGTGTACTTGTACGACATTAGTTTGTCATCCGCACCCCAGACCGAAATTTGCAATCAGGCCAGTCTAGAAAAAACAGCGAGTCGAAATTTCATAGCTCTCAGAAGTCAAGGCATCTTTAGGGCTCCACTTTGTATAACTATATGATTTTTTTGTAAATTGTTGTTGGTTGGACAAAACTGTTTCTGAGACTAGATGTTAGTCTGGTAGGACTTGATAATACTTTCACGCAATAATGTATAAACAAAACTTTACTCAGTTTCTCTTTTAATGGAGGGCAGGATCCGAGGCAGTCGTCATCAATGAGGCTATCTTGTTCCGATATCCTCTGATCATCAAGGATGTCGAATATAACAGGGTATTCTGAAGACCCAACACCTGCAAAAACATTGAGAAGAGATCAATACACAATACAAATTATATTAACAGAAAACAGATACAAGTCTCTGAGTCTAAATATGGACTGAACATGTTAACATGTCTTGTCAATTGGAATCCATTTCATACCATAGGAAGATGAATTAAGCACACGATGTGAAAGATTGTGTTAAATTACATTAACAGGATTTTGAAACATTGATTATAAATTATAAATAGGTAAAGTATTTTGGTCCTATCGACAGTAATGAAAATGTTTGTTTTTTTCGGTAATGAATACAGCTGCATGTGTCCCATCTGATAAGGAAATCTGTCCAAGAAAGTTCAGCTGTTACTATGGTGACGTCTGACAACAAAAATCATGTTATACCAACCTGCTCGTCCGTCCTTTGGAAAGCATTCCATAATGGCATTGTATTTTTGTCCGAAGTACACAGGCAACTTTGCGACGTTGGCCGTTTTTTTCAGCACTGGTTTCAATTCTGATCTGATGTGAAACTTAGTCGATGATTGGTCAACTTGAACAACGCCCCCCGTCACTAGAGCACCAATCAGCTCTCTCACATATCTACATGAACAGAAGGATGTCACGTGGGTGTTAATTCGAATAAAGAATTTAATTCTGTTTTAACGTAGTGAAAGTTAAGAGGTATGGCGTTACTAGACAGGATTACGAAACTCCATAACAATAATGCATCTACCATGACGTTCATCTCTCTTACATATCTTCAAGAACATAATTGATATCACTTTGACCTCCATCTAAACAGAGATTAGTTCTTGAATATATATATATACACAAGCAGCAGATTAAATACCCTGAAACACGATGTATTCCCCTTAGTGCGCACATTGACAATTGTGCTAAAGGCAAAGATATAAAATTTCAAATATTTCCATTTTACAAAATGGAAACAAATGACAGACTGGCCAGAAAGTTGAAAGAAGATTACTTTATTAGAATGCTTAAACCCAATTTGAATGCATTATTATATATTCATGTATAAATGTGTTTGATTCTATCGCTTGCTTAATGACTGTGACGTCATACCTGTGTTACGTCATCACTATTATGACAATCTAACGTCACAACTGTTTTGTACTCCCTGAAGATTACAATGAAACTAGTAGGAGTCTTTTGGTGTTGTGTGTTTTTTAACTTTTGAATATAAATATATATATAAAAATAAAATACTTAATATACTTATATATATATGTGTGTGTGTGTGTGTTTGTGTGTGTGTGGGGGGGGGGGGGGGGGGGGGGGGTGATTATAAACTGAAGTACAAAAGAAAGTACACACCTCAGTTGGTTTCGATTAATTCAATATTTAAAACATGATCCCTATCATGTTAAAAACGTTGTATATGTTTGCAGAACGAGGCAAATTTATTGATTTTCACAAAGAATATGTCTTATTTATCGATGAACAGTAAAATATGTATAAACTCAAAATATCATTTTTCAAAGAAATGTAAAACCACGTAGTAGTATTCCTTGGCTGATTACTATAAACGCCTGCACTTTTCAGTTTAGGAGTAAGACGTCGAAAACTTAAAGGGGCAGTAGCACGTTTTTCCGCTAAAATAAGTTGATCAAATGCATCTCATTTCTTAAAAAAATATTGAATTAATCGGAAATAAGTGTGTGTTATACTCTCTTTTGGTCGTTAGTTTAGTTGATCGTGTAATGTGTTTAGTTAATATTAAAGGGGCAGTAGCACGTTTTTTCGCTGAAATATGTTAATGAAATGTTTTTGAAAAATAAGTTCACTAATAGTAAAACATCCTTCTCTCTTCGGAAAATAAAGTTTAAAATGAATGCACATGTTTCGGTAAAGCCATGGGAATCGTTTTTGTAATATAAAATAATAAATTGTGTTCACAATAAAATGGCCGCCATGCAATTTTTTGCTATATACGCAACATAGTTTTTACCACTACAGATAATTGGTTTGTGTAATAAGATGTTTTGCCCTCTAAAGTAATTTAAATGACATAAACTATCACTATAAATGGGAAATTTGAAAAAATAAATTTTGCAAAAAACGTGGTACTGCCCCTTTAATATATTTGCAATTGAAAATCTTACACATGAAGAAACCAAATGAGGTGTGTACTTTCTTTTGCACTTCAGTTTATATACATGTGGGGAAAGTTTAATCACTAAGAACACTGCAAAGGGACGTTTTCATTATAGGAAAGGAAAGTGGAAATCAATGGCATTTTGTGTTTAATTGTGGCTGTTTATCCGAAACATTTTAGAGAAAACTTTCATCTAATGTATTTCTGCATTGTGACACTCACACTCTTTCATACATTTTAGATATAACATTAGAAGAGATTAATGGTATATATATCAACACAATGAGGCGTTTGGCCCATGTTACCCCAACAACACAATGGGTGTACCTTTAAGGTGAAGTGATATGAGTTGGGTTTTAAAGGGCCATCAAGGTTGTTGATGAACAAAAATCTGTCTCCGTGAAATATATACACTTAATTTTTCACCAATTTTACCGACCCAAAATAAGCCGAGAAAATGCACTAATGAGTAAAGGTGTTTTTCAGTCTAAATATAGATCAAGCCTTTTATTTTCAAGCGCAAAGCATTGTGGTCTAGCTCACACACTGTATACACACAAGAAAGAATAACAAAGTTTATGAGCAATGAAAGAAACCGAAATATATAAATATTGGCGATTATTTATCTACCAATTCATTTAATTATGTATTTTCTACAGATATTAATAAATGTTTTAACCAACTAGGTATTTTGTTTGAATTTTGTTAATCAATGAAAATATGGTCTTATCCCAATAAAAAGTAAATTAAAGAGGCTATAATTGGTATATTCTCAGGACATTTAGAAACATTGTTTACAAAGCAGTCATCACATTCAGTAATGTATGACAAGGGTAGCCTAACTTGCATCACGTACGTTGCTATGGCGACATGCGCTATAAAGACGAGCCTTCACGCTTCGAAACGAATGTTGTGTAGTACGTGTTATGCAATAAAAGGATCTCTGTTTATATGACGTCATATACCCTTAGCGCGCGCTAGTCGAAGGGGGTACATATATTTGAAACCAAATTTCATTATATTGTCGTGAAATGAAAATTATTTATCACATGTCATGTTGTAGATAAACGATTTCTCTTGCGATTGACGTTATAAGTATATGTTCCACAAATAATTTTGTATTTGAAACACTTACATCCTTGATGGCTCTTTAAAATTGCTGGCACTTACATCACGGCCATTAGTATTATACTTTTGACCATTACGTTAGTATTATACTTTTGACCATTACATTGAGTCCGTTTGTGCGCCATACAGTGTAATTATGACGTCACAATGCATTGCATTGATACATTCAGAGATACAATACATAGACATATATGTACATTGAATTGAGAATGGAATTACATTTTGAATTGAATCTTTGCTTATATTTACAAATATTAACCAATGCTTATTATAACTTTTCAAACAATCGACATTTACGCTGAATTGTGAACTTATCTATACCTTTCCTTCAAACCTCCTTTATCCGCGATTTGCTGGGTGGTTAGAGGCTCTTCCGCTTGGTACAGGATGTCTAATATCCCGACTTCCTTTGCGAGAGAGATGGAGACGGACACTGCACCGGAAGCTGCATATTTGCCGATCATCTCTCCATATTCTTTTGGATCCATATCGTGTGCTTGCCTCTGAGAAAATACAAAACATCGACGAAATTATTATTGGTCTACAGAGTGTTGGGACACATCCATACAGACAAATTCAAGATTCAAATAGGTGGTTAGCTAAAATTTTATCTTCTTACCAAAGACGGCAAAGATAAAGTTTTCATAATGGTCATTTAAATGATAAAAGATGAACAAATTCGACCATTCCTATTTCAAGTCACAGGTCAGTAAAATATATTAAACAGATAACCATGTTCAATGTATCTTCCCGAGACAGCATTTAATGCAAGAGTCGCCAGCTAAGCTACATTTGAACCATGGCGGCATGACTTTGTGACGTCATTAACCATGGCGTCATTTAGTGAAGTTATTAGATTCCTCTTATAAACTGAGACTGAGCTGTTACAAGTTCAAATTTTACTAATTTTCTCTTATTCTACGATTATGATTACACTATAAACGAGTTTATTATGCCTAAAATTGTTTTGGGGAACAAGGTTCAACAATTACATAAGAATGTTAAATGTGTGAAAGAGTTTATGAATGGTATGGGTACAGTTCATATTTTACAGTGTAATCGTAAGATCGTGAATTCGCATCTCGGAAATAATTATGTCAAACTCCTCGCTAAAGTTCGGAGTTTATTTCAATAATTAAACTCGGGACGGATAACCCGATTTTCCCCGCATCTCGATGATTATTTTTATAATATCCCTCTCTCCTACACGTCACTCAATGACGTGGCTGTAAATCTAAGAGAAGCGATCAAAGGTTACATTTAGATATCATAAACACCCTCTTCCCCGTCTTATTGTTTTGGGTTCAGCTATAATCTAAGGTTGGACAGATAATCGTGGATAATTAATGACCACTGTGAAATGTGCAAACTTTGATCCCTAGGTACAAAGTGCCCCCCACAAAACTTAAACTTCAGGGCCATGTTCAAGAGAAGTTTAAAAGTAATCGCTCACTTTAAACCTCTCTTGAACGCGATTGCTCAATGTAGCGCTACGTAGCAAAGCGAGCTAACCTCGAGGAATCGCACTGTGTCGGTCCGGAGAGAATGCGCCATTGCGAGCTACATTGAACTATTAATGAGCAATTATAAGCGCTCGCTGTTTTGGAACGGAGCTTTGATTTGCATTAGTTATGTGATGTGATGATTTACAGACGACGTCCGATTTTAGATCTGATTTGCTGCATTAGACCCATTGTCTTTGCAGCTCATAGGTTTTTGCATGATTTATCAAAGAGGGCTGAAGAATTATATATCAAATAATAGGTTTTTAATATGCAATGGATCACACTATCATGATATGTCTACATACGACTTCTAAACATCACTTCAGTAATGTAATACTTCGTATTCATATCATAAGATTGTGAAACTGATTCTTGTCTGTTTAAAGGCGCTGTAGCACGTTCTGATTACTGACATAAAATACTCTCACAAAAAGGCAAGTAAATGTTGCCAATGACGAAATAAATCTCCGGAATTAATAAAAAGAGCTCTAAAAAGAATTACATGGTTCGGTTAAGCCACGCGAGTCCATTACCAATCGAGCGGCCATTTTAATGAGTGATCTGACTGATATATCTTAACACTCTAAGTAGAACACAACTTCTCTACAAATACCGATAGCCGTTTTCTATGCAAAAGGCTTATCTGGTCGTTTAATTAGATGTTTTATTCTCTAACGTAACAATATATTGTATATAATTTAAAAATAAATGACACATTTGAGAAAAATAATATGCAAAAACGTGCTACATCGCCTGTCAGTGTGGCGTTTGAGAGTGTTCTGCGTTCGAGAATCTCCAGATTTCGCTTTGGCACATGCTTGGGCACTTTTTAATTTAAGTATGTGGCCTTAATACATTTTTATGTTGTGAAATATTTCTACGCCAGCCTCCTTGCTTATGATTCTTCGAATTCTTGACAGATTCCCGCTATTTAAAGACTATTCATTATTAGAAAATGGTGCCATGACATGATTCCTTCACGTTGTGAAATTCTCACTGTGTCACTTTTGCTTGAATTTGTTACTTAAAACTGATACAAAATATGTCCTTAATATTTAGGAACAACTAATGTAATACAAATCTCCAATTTGTTTCAACATATAACATCAACGTGATTATTTCTAAAATAGGGCCGGTTTTTATTACATGATTTAGAATCTAAGGATAGTTTATCACTTAAACATTGGGTAAAAAACATTGCTTTTGATAATTAGACAATTATAAAACTATTAAAGGAAGGCTCACATATTATATTTAACACACATATAGCATTCTCTATAACTCTCTCTCTCTCTCTCTCTCTCTCTCTCTCTCTCTCTCTCTCTCTCTCTCTCTCTCTCTCTCTCTCTCTCTCTCTCTCTCTCTCTCTCTCTCTCTCTCTCTCTCTCTCTCTCTCTCTCTCTCTCTCTCTCTCTCTCTCTCTCTCTCTCTCTCTCTCTCCCTCTCTCTCTCTTTCCCTCTCTCTCTCTCTCTTTCCCTCTCTCCCTCTACACAGTTGAAATTTCACCCTATATTACAGTTGGAATATTCAAAACAAACTTTCAACCAATCATATTTTGGCCACTTCATATTTGGGAAAAAGTATATGACCAATGAACACAGCTGTAACAAATTGTTAACCACGTGACTATGTGGGTTATCCGAAATAATTATCACCTTTAACTGCGAAAAGAGATTTTGTCAAAGCATCTCAAATTGAAACGACCGTTGTGTATTTGAATCTGAACGTTAGTAAACATAAGATTTTTCAATTCAAAGCCATTTTACACCTGAATGAGCAGACATGTACCAATTTGAGTGCATAATTTCGTACTGCAATTTCGGATAATCCAAGAAACTTTACACGCAAATGTTACCCGCGCGACGCAAGCATCTACTAAATGACAATATACACTGTCGGCCAAAATAAACGCATACTTGATTTTCCTTAAAATGAAAGATGCAATAATTTCTGAAATATAATTAATGCTGGTCTCCACGTTATGCTGAAGCAATTACTAATATGAAATTCCATTGAAATCGTGGAAAACTGTGATTCGTGTCAATAACATGATGAAAACCACGCCCAATGAAGACGGCTATTTTCGGCTGATTCACTTGCGTACCATAACCACTTACATCTGTAGCATCATCACCACTTTAATGCGAATGCGTGCCCGTATTGTTGCTCGTGGTTGTATGAAAATCTTTTAAAAATGTATTTCTGACCAAGCACTGATCGAAAACTGAACAATGAGTGTTTTCTCATTTCAACAATCGCCATTCTTTCGTGACATGAACTTCTGAAATTCGCATATAGTATGCAGAAATGGTGCAACTTTATTATGCTATAATATTTCAAGTCTGTTCATTTTAGTTTTTACGATATCTGATGGGATATCTAGTAGTCGTTTCTTTTGGCAGACAGTGTAAGCGGTCAATCAACACGCCAATGTTTTATGACCGTTATAATATTTGCACTGATATACACATGTACACATTTACACACATGAACAAACTTGCGGTATACAGCTGTATATGCATGACGATAACGAAGCCGATATTTTGTTTATTTTCACTTAAAATATGATGATGCAATCAGCGACACTCTAAAGATATATATAAGGTCCCTGATGCAATGTATCATAAACAAAACATGACCTAAGTTCAAACCACATTTGCGGTTTGGGCAACTAGTTTAACAGACCAGAAGCCGAAATTTCGAAAACAACTTTTATTTTGTTCAGTACAATCCCCAATAGGCGATAAAAGGCATAAAAATATGTCAAGCATTATTCATATTCATTCAAAGAAAGTGGATATGTAACTCAGTGATGCTGCCAAATAAGCAAGGAACTAAAATACTATGTAAATTTCTATATACCAAATTCAAGTACTTGATGTAAGTGCTTATACGCGTGTCCATATCAGTATAGTACGGAGAAGAAGTTGCAAATAAGTGACAATGATAAGCTATTTTTTAAATATGTCAGTGTTATATAAATGTAGTTCAAAGAAGAAAAGTAAAGTCACTATATTTACTTTACGTATATAAATGTAATTATGATTTTAGATAGTTAACAGATTTATAAGATTATTAAAAACTTGTACTTTCCTTGAGTGATGGGAAGAGACAGAAACCGTTGATACAAATAGAGAGGTGAATGTTTCTCCCGATCGAGGTCACCCTTTGCGCATGTGCAAAGTGCTCTATAACGGACCAGTGGGTTTTCATATAGGAATACTATAGAAAGGGTATAGTATGCTTCTGTAAGGCCTAAAAAAAAAATTGGTTTCTGGTTTCCGCCAGCGTCAGTTTCAAACCCACGCCTCAGGTCTTTTTTCTAGGTTTTAACTATATAAAGGGGCAGATATTATAACTCTAATTCTTTTGCCTCAAAACAATGGACATTGAAAATGTCACTCGTTTCTATTGCGATGGAGTGTAGGGGTGAGGTTATTGACCATTTGGAATAGTAACACATATTTAAGAGGCTTTGTGCTTTATTTATACAAATAAGTGTGTGAAATGTTTTCTTTATCCGGTGAGAAGTTTGTATAAAATGGAATTAATCTCTTCATTCGAAAACAAATGTCGTAAATAAACACAAAAAATTGTATATGCTACGCAGTTAACAAAAATGTAAGGTCACCAATATGACATTCGAAATGGGGATTTTTGTTTTTACATATAATAACATTAATATTTTTAAATTAATGTTCACGACTGCATTTGCCAATAACATATCAATCCATTTATTCCGTCCCATACGGCATTGAAACTTCATGAGGTTTTGTCGATTAGATTGCCTTTCACGTGGAGATTGTCTTTCACGAGGAAAACAATTTTTTACTACATATATATTCAAATTCAAAGGACTATAAACAAATGATAATTTCTTTTACAGGAAAATATATAGAGGATATTATATGAGTGTCTGTGTCATACTATGTTTACGACACGATTGCCTGGATATTAGTATTTCCCGAGTGGGAGCGAGTGATATACCGATATTCAGGCACGAGTGTCGTAAACATAGTATGAGTAGTAATTTATCAGACCCTTGTTAGTGTTTATCCAACGAGCCGTAGACGAGTTGGATAAACACTAACGCTGGTCTGATATATTACGATGTCACCCTCCACTGAATGTAATAACTTATATTAGCACGTTTTTTCGCTTAAATAGGTTGATGAAATGTATTTGAAAACTAATGTCACCAATAGTAAAACACCCTTCTCTCTTCGTAAAATCAAGTTAAAAAAGGAGTGTTCATGGTTCGGTAAAGCCTTACTGAAGCCACCATATATATGTCTGTTCACATTTAGGACATTAGTATTAAGTCAGTCGCTTTTGGTATCGAATCTTTTTGGTAAAGTTTGTAAATAAACCATTAATAATAAAATGAGTATGGTATTGTATACTCACAAAAACACTCATAAAAACATAGCAAAAAATTAGAAACATCTACATGTATGCATCACTTGTTTTTTGAAAAGTAGAAATGTCATTTTTTAATTTTTGAAATTAACTTTGATAAAAGAGAAATAAATTGAGTGTAATTTAAGTACGTGAATGACCTCGTAACTGTCCATTCCTGGAACAAAGGGCCTCGGCCCCTAAGGTGTTGGCTCCATTGTTTACAAGAAAAGGAGAGTTAAACGGACATTTACCTTAATGCACATGCTAACTCGCATTTTGTGCAACCAAGGTTATACGAAGGGATACCATTTTCTTATACATATATGTATATACTAAGAGGACGAAATAAAATAGCAGCATCTATCGCTTTTGTTCACTTGAATCTTCCCTTTTTGTGCAGAGTTTCGTTGTGTTTCGTTTCTTATGTTGTCAAAATTGTAGGCTAAATATCTGTGTTGATAATTCATGTTGACAAATGCAATTCCTTCGATCTTACCTTCGTCGTTCGGTAATTTTTAAGTGTGTGTACTAATTTGTGATACGCGCGAACTCGTTTTCGTTCAGAATTACTCGCGAATAGTCGGGGTCCTCAAGCCGCCTCAGATTCCTATATGTAAATCGTGTTGTTATTTTGTTAAGTACAGACATGATCACAACATGTGAATTGCCAACCCACTCTATTATATATTGTTACTTGGTGTTGATAACAGGTCGTATATAAACTGACATTACACAAACAAACATGACATACTAACCTGTCGATTTTGAGAGTAGGTAGTAGAAGACGAGTTTGCTCTGCGGGTTCAAAAACACCTCAGCTGCAAAAACATAAACAAAGGGAGTCACTCTTTTTGCCGTCACCCTTACCCTTGTTAAACCCCTCCAAGCTGACGTAGGTGACGCGTGACCGAGGTCAGAGAGAGAGAGACAGACAGAGAGAGAGACAGTCTGATAACTTTATAATACAATAGACCGTATATCCTTATATAAAAGTTTGCCTTGAATAGAGAGAGAGAGAGAGAGAGAGAGAGAGAGAGAGAGAGAGACAGAGAGAGAGAGAGAGACAGAGAGAGAGACAGACAGACAGAGAGAGACAGACAGACAGACATACAGACATACATACATACAGAGACAGAGACAGAGAGACGTGTGTCACGTGCTGGGTTACTTAGTACATACACATAAATATAAAAACATATTAAAAAAAGCACCCGGCCATTAGGCCTATGAAACACAAAACACTAAAATATATCCATTTTTAATATACGAAAAATAATAATAATAATAATAATAATAATAATAATAATAATAATAATAACTAGGATTGACGCGTCAATACTTAGGTCTTCAAGACTTCTGCTTGACCTTCAGCTCCTTGTTTGATTGAAGAATGTCACCAATAATGTTTCTAACAAAATTTCTATGTGTAACATCTCAGAAGATCATAAATTTAATTTTAAATCAGAATGTTGGGAAAACCACGTGACCTACGATTTCGTCATGATTGGCTTTTTTGCTTGCATTGTTATTGCCCATCTTTTAAAAAAAGTTTCAAGTCTCTATGTCAATTTTGAAAATTTTCCCCATGTTAAAATTCGAAATCGTGATTTTCTGTCATTATTCAGCCTTAATTGTGATTTTATTATTGATTCATAAAGACACTTTATTGATCTAGTAGCCCTGAAAATGTCATGTAATTGTGAGATCAGGAAGTTGGAGTAATGTCCACTTTAAGTAGGTCCATTGTAACAAATTTGACAGGTCACTGTATGAAAAGTATTAGGAGTTCGATCCTGAAAAACAACACCATGTATATACCAATGTTTCAGCTACATACATAAATAAATGTCAGATTCGTGGTGTAAGTCTCTTCAGAGAAGAAGATTGTCAAAGGTACATGGGGTCGGACACTTTTAAAAGTGACAAAAATCAAAATGGCGGCTAAACAATGTGACCTACGAATTCAACTTTAATTCAATTAAACTTAACTTTTGATTGGATTATCAGTATCATTGCGCATCTTTCCATGTCTCTAACTGCATTTTGAATTTTTTTCCCCCATTTTAAAAATCGAAATTTAGAATCGGACTGGACCTTTAATGGCTCAACCAATAACAAATCTGTTCGACAGCTTTTCACATCCCATTGAATTATACAATCCCTGCCAGTTTAATCAAAATCAGTTAAGCTGTTACTTCAGGAATCTGCGAACAAAAAAGTGTGGAAACAAGTAGTTGTCACTAAGGTGACATGATCCCCCGCAGCAAATTAATACTTCAAAATTGAAAAATAATGTCAAGATCAGCAAATTCGACTGGGCCCTGAATTTTCCCTAAAAGTACCACTGGTGTAAGTTGATGATGAGAATCCAATAAACAGTTCTTGCGATATTGATGCCCCTGACAAGCTTAACAAAGCTCGACAAAGTTCCACTGTTACCTTGAGAATAATGTCACGGTCATCAAAATCTAATCAGCCCTTTGTCTTCACTAGGAAGTGCTTTGTGTAAGATATGATGAAATTCCGGTGAAAGGTTCTTGATACATCCCACTGACAAGCTATACATGTACATTAACATGTCTAACAATTCGAAGTTCCGCGGTTACCTTGAGAATAATGTCAAGGTCATCAAAATCTAATCAGCCATTTGTCTTCCCTTGGATAAGATAGGTGTAAGATATGATGAAATTCCGGTGAATGGTTCTTGATACATCCCACTGGCAAGCTATACATGTACATTAACATGTCTAAAAATTCGAAGTTCCGCTGTGACCTTAAGAATAATGTCAAGGTCATCAAATCCAATCAGGCATTTGTCTTTCTTTGGAGAAGCTATATGTAAGATATGAAGAGAATCCAGTGAATGGTTCGTGATATTTCCTGCTGACAAGGGTGAAATGAAGGTCAAGGTCACAAAACTATGTAGGAACATTACTCTTCCAATGATGAACCCATATGCAAAATATGAAAAGAATCCAGTGAATAGTATTCGAGTTATTCCGTATGGACGGATGCAGCCGAATACTATATCCCCCGCTTCCCGCTAAACGCATGGCGGGGGATAATAATAATAATTATTAATAATCTCTCCGTCATTTTCCAGCCTTAATTGTGACTATTCGCAATTTTATTATTGAAAAAGGTATTTGACCGTGACCATATCTTACCTTATCTTCAATGATAACTTTTCATCATGTATAACAATCATGTAATGATTTAAAGTGTTAAAAGGCATTTTCGCAAATACATGGTAAAAGTCGTGACCTCGCTGTGACCTTGACCTTAAACAGATTTTAGCAAAAACCTTTTCAAATCTTGGCCTTTCAGCATAGTTGATATAAACCAAACAAGAGGCTGATAGCATTTTTTCCCTCAAGTTACGGTGTTTATAGGATTGTTTTATCGATTTCAGAACTAGGGACATTGACCTTGAAAGTGAACATGTCAAAATATTTCCCAGGGGTATAAGTATGAGGTTATGTATATGAGTTTTTAAAACCTTATAAGGAAACAAGTTCTAGTGAAAACAAAATGTGGCAGCGGCGGTCGAAACTGCACAAAAACTCCGAGTCGGGACTGCTAATGACAATGTTCAGATTTTACATTTTCATGTTTTACAGAATCTCAAAACAAGATCTTTTGCAAGATGACTCCTTCAGCCCTAAAAAGTTGCAGGCCTGTAGATTTCCCCGTATCCCTTACCCAACATAATGAAATAAACACTTCTATACTGTTGCAAATTCAAAATCATTAGCTAACTATGTTCAATATATTCAGGAACATGTGTATAAATTCAGTCATTGGAAACACATCGAGGTGTATGGAAAGGACCAGTGACGGGTCATTTTGCAATGTAAACAAAACAGTACCATTTCCGCTCGAGTTTTCCTCCTAAAGAGCTGAATGCACCAAAGGTTAGGGTTGCTCATGCCTTCAGTTATGATCAATAGTCATGCAAATGCTCGCTTTCAATACTTGGTATAATTACTGTTCTTGAAAATAATTTCAAAGAAGTTTTTAATTATTTCAACCAAATTACATATTCTGCATAAGGATAATGACGATTGAAGTAGAAAAATTTGAAAAAACTTTTTTTCTGAGTTGTTTTCGGGGAAGAGCTGGCCTGTTGACGTTCTAGATCAGACCTGAGAATTTCACTTTACTTTGTCCCTGCCTAACGTTATCATGGGAAAATCGGACGTGAAATCTTCCCTTAATTCTAGATGGAATGTACTTTTGTTAACTTTCTCTTCTGAACTGCTCTGTTTTGATACAAGTGATCACGGTATTTTAATTCGTATTTCATGCAGGTTTTCCTGAAAACAAATTCACTGTTGACATACAAACATTTAACTTTAGTTTTTGAAACAGACGATAACAGAAAGTATGAACACACAATTTGTTTCAGAGGCCTTCGAAGGTAGAAACAGTCCTCGGAAACTCATTAGTACCATTGCTGGGCGTGAGGGTTACATCAATTGCCTTTGGCTGAAATGTAACATGCTATGCTATTTGCGTTAAGGGTATATAAGCAGTGCACCCTGACCAGCGCGTCACTTGAGCTAAAATCGCGTAAGCAAGTAGTTTCAAGATTGTCAAAAGTTTTGCCCATATTGAATTGATATTGAACAAGATTTGAATTTTGAATTTTTCATAGTTGTATTCGTCACTCGCTCTTTCTAATTATCAATACACTTGCCTTGTTTTCCGAGTTTCGTAATTGAGATTTATTTGAATTCTTTCCAGGTTTATTTACTGTTTTTGTTGATTTGTTTTAACTCTTTCAAGGTACGTATTGCATATTAGGGTTACGGTTCAGGTACTGCCTGCAATCGTCCTCGTGTGATCCATTGAAGCTACGCATAAATCCTAATGCATCATTGACTTGTATGCATTAGGGAAAGCTTCTAAATTTATGTGTATATTCGATAGATCGCACTATGCTAACCCACCCGCCATGTTAAATTTTTTTTTGTAAATTGCTTAGTCATGATGAATATGTTACCTGAGCATTAGGTCCCGTGTTCAGTTCAGTATCCGCGCTAATTGTATTAAACTGAGTTATTTCATAATTAATTCATTGATTCTTCAAGAAGATACAGAAAAGTAGTCTTTATGTCACTTTGCGATTTGTTTTGACGTACGGGCAAGAAGGCTCTGCTACAGCATTTTTAGTTATTGTATTTCATCTCGTGGTTTGCGAGTCCCGTTGGAAGAGTTTATTTTGAGTTTTGTGATAATCCGAATTTAATGTTTTGAGTTGTCTAGACGTAAGGACAGGAAATTTGATTATTGTATTGTTGTATTGTTTGTAAATATAAATTTGCCCTACAAGTGATTGATTAAATTTTGAAGATGCCACGTAAAAAGAATTGGAAGAAAGCTTTAGGAAATAAGAAGACACAAACGTTTCAAAGTGTTGTTGATAAGGAAACGTCTCGGAGATTGATAATAATTTTTCTGATGATAGAGGAGATTTTACACAG